>PVIY010048573.1:0-17217 GCA_004026745.1 Myrmecophaga tridactyla
TTCATTCTGTTAACGTGATTTATTACATTAATTGATTTTCTTATGTTGAACCAACCTTACATGCCAGAGATAAATACGTTGGTTTAAGAAGGCTGAAGACCATGGTGTATAATTCTTTTTAAATGTTATTGGGTTTGGTTTGCAGGTATTTTGTTGAGAATTTTACATCTACATTTTTTTCTTGTGGTATATATTTTTGATTTTGGTATGAGGGTGAAGTTAGCCTCATAGAATGAGTTAAGGAGTCTTCCCTTCTCTTTAATTTTTTGGAAGAGTTTGAGCAGAATTAGAGTTAAGTCTTTTTGAAGTATATGATAGGATTCCCCCGTGAAGCCATCTAGTCCTGGGCTTTTCTTTGTTGGAAGATTTTTGATTACTGATTCCATCACTTTACTAGAAGCAATCTTCCAATATTTCTTCTTACTCTTCCTCTTCTTCTTCTTCTCCCCCCCCTCCTCCTCCTCCTCCTCCTCCTTCTTCCTCTTCTTCTTCTTCTTCTGGATTTTAAAAAGGGGAATTTAATAAGTTACTAGTTCACAGTTCTAAGGCTGAGAAATGTCCCAATTAAAGCAAGACTATAAAAATGTCCAAATTAAGTGAAGAGGTTACCTTCATTTAAGAAAGGCTGCTGGGTTCAGCATTTCTCTCTCAACTGGGACAGTATATTGCGAACGTGGCGACATCTGCTAGCTTTCTCTCCCTGCTTCTTGTTTTGAAATCTTCTATTTCTTCTTGATTCAATGTAGGTAGTTGATGCGTTTCTAAGAATTTGTCCATTTCATCTAGGTTATCTAGTTTATTAGCATAGAGTTGTTCATAGTATCCTCTTATAGTCCTTTTTATTTCAGTGTGGTCAGTAATAACATCTCTCTTTTCATTTCTGATTTTCATTATTTGTATCTTCTTTTTTTTTTCTTTGTCAGTCTAGCTAAAAGTTTGTCAATTTGGTGTTTTCAAAGAACCAAACTTTGGTTTTGTTGGTTCTCTCTGTTGTGTTTTGTTTTTCTCTTGGTTTTCTATTTCATTTATTTCTACTCTAATTTTTGTTATTTCCTTCTTTCTGTTTGCTTTGAGTTTAGTTTGTTCTTCTCTTTCTATCTTCCAGTTTGAGGTTAGGGGTCTGATTTGAAGTCTTTCTTCTTTAGTGTAAGCGTTAAGAACTATAAAGTTCCTTCTCAGCACTGCCTTTGCTGCATCCCCATAAATTTCAGCATGTTGTATTTTCATTTTCATTCACTTCAAGATATTTCCTAATTTTGTTTCTGATTTCCTCTTTAACCCACTGGTTATTTAGTAGTATGTTAATTTCCACAGATTTGCGAATTTTATTTCTCCCTTGGTTGTTGATTTCTAGCTTCATTCCATTGTGGTTGGAGAATATGCAGTGTAGAATTTCAATATTTTTTTAATTGAGACTTGTTTTGTATCCCAACATATGGTCTATCCTAGAAAGTGATCCATGTGCACTTGAAAATAAAGTCCATCCTGTTTTCATTTGCTGCAGTGTTCTATATATGCCTTTTAGGTCTAGTTGGTTTCATATACCACTCAAGCCCTTTACTTTTTATTGATCTTCTGACTAAATGTTCTATCCATTATTGAGAGTGGTGTGTTAAAGTGTCTGTATTAGTTTGTAAAATCTGCCAGAATGCAATATACCAGAAATGGAATAGCATTTAAAAAGGGAATTTATTAAGTTGCAAGTTTACAGTTCTGAGGCCATGAAAATGTCCAAACTAAAACATCCAGGAAAGATACGTTGGTTTAAGGAGGCTGATAATGTTCAGGGTTTCTCTCTCAGCTGGAAAGATACATAGCAATGTCTGCTAGCTTTCTCTCTAGCTTCTTCAACAGTTTTTCCAGGGGTGTTTTTTTTAATGCATCGCCGAAGGTCTCTGGCTGCGTGGGCTCTGTTGGCTCTAAAGCTTTTTCCAAAATGGTTCCCTCTTAAAAGGCTCCAGCAAGCAACCCCACTTTGAATGGGTGGGGACACATCTCCATGGAAACCATCTAATTAAAAGTTACCACCCACAGTTGAGTGGGTCACATCTCCAAGTAATCAATCAGAAAGATCCCACCCAGCAATATTGAATGAAGATGAAAGGATATGACTTTTCTGGGGTATATAATAGCTTCAAACAGGTACAGTCTCCTACAATTAATGTAGAACCATCAAATTTCTCCCTTCAAATATGTCAGTATTTGCTTCATATATTTGGGCTCTGCTGTTAGGTGCATATATATTTATAATTGTTACATCTTCCTGTTTAATTACCCCCTTTATCAGTATGCAATGTCCATTTTTGTCTTTTGCGCCAGTTTGAAACTATTGTGTACCCCAGAAAAGCTATGTCTTTAATCCTGATTTAATATTGTAGGGTGGGATCTTTTTGACTAACTTGTTTCCGTGGAGATATGACCTACCCAATCATGGGTGGGACCTTTAGATTAGTGGTTTCCATGGAGCTGTGTTTCCACCTATTCAAGGTGGGTCATTTACTGGAGACCTTCAAGAATTTGCCCTGAAGGTTTTCAGAATTTTTTAGGTCCAGTGACTCCTGTGTTCCTTCCAATTTCTCCCTATGGAAATGGAAGTATTTATCCTATGACTGTTCCTTCTTTGCATATTGGCAGCAGTTAACTTATTCTGAGTTTTACAGGTCCAGAGTCAGAGGAAAATTTTGCCTTAGGACAGACCATGCCTGTAACTTACCTTGATAAGATTTTGTGTTGTTTCTGACTTTGTATCATATTTGTATTGTTACTGAAATGGTTTAAGGCTTTGCGATATTGTAATGGAATGAATGCATTTTGTATATGGAAAGAACATGTCTTTTTCTTGGGGTCCAGAGGGTGTAATGTGCTAGTTTGAAACTTGTATACCCCAGAAAAGCCATGTCCTTTAATCCTGATTTAACATAGTAGCATGGGATCTTTTTTTACTAAATTGTTTCCATGGAGATATGTCTCACCCAATTGTGGGTACAGCCTTTGATTAGGTGGTTTCCATGGAGATGTGTCTCAGGTAAGTTGCTTACTGGAATCCTTTAAGAGGGAACCATTTTGGGAAAGGCTTCAGAGCTGATGCAGAGAGAGACATTTGGATATGCAGAAAGAACCCCTGGGAAAGCCATTTTGAAATGAGAAGCCAGGAGAGAAAGCTAGCAGATGCTGCCCATGTGCCTTTCCAACTGACAGAGAAACACCAAACATCATCAGCCCTTTCTTGAATTAAAGTACCTTTCTCTAGATGCCTTAGTTGGACATTGTTTATGGCCTTAGAATGTAAACTTGTAACTTAATAAATTCCTTTATAAAAGCCAGCACATTTCTGGTATATTGTATTTATAGCAGGATTAACAAGCCAAAACATCCCTCATTACAGTTTTTTACTTAAAGTCTGCTTGATCCAATGTTTGTATAGCCACCCCAGCTCTCTTTCTGTTGCTGCTTGCATGGTATATATTTTCCCTTCTTTCACCTTCAACCTAATTGTCTTTGACTTTAAGCTGAATCTCTTCCAGAAAGCATATAGTTGGGTCATGCTATTTTATCCATTCTGCCAATCTCTGCCTTTTGACTGGAAACTTTAATACATTTATATTTAAAATCACTACTGGTAATACAGGAGTTCTGCCCTTTGCTATTTAGCCTCTGAAAGTTTTATACCTTATTTGTCCCTCACTTCTGTTAAAGCTCACTTACTTGCTATCATGTGTTGTACGATATTGAGTGCCTTCTAATTTCTATATGGATATATTTTTGTTTTCCTTGTAGTTACCATGGTGTTAAAATTTAACACCCTAAATATATGACACTTATATTTAGTTTGATACCAACTTAACTTCAACAGCATGCACATATACATTTCCTATACCCCTCTGTGCCCCTACCATTTTTCTTGTTTTTGTAACCACTTCTATTTTTGTATTTTGTGTGTCCAAAAACCTAGAGTTATCATTACCTTTTATGCTTTTGTATTTTAGCACATGCAGGAAGTAAGAAGTGGAATTACATACCAAACAATCCAATACAATAATATTGGCATTTATAATTACCCAAATAGTTACCTTTACCACAGGTCTTTATTTCTTTAGGTGGTTTCAAACCCCTGTCCAGTGTCTTTCCCTTTCAGTCTGAAGAACACCCTTTAGGGCCAGTTCAGTGGTTGCACACTTCCTCGGCTTTTGTTTATCTGAGGATATCTTAATCTCGCCCTCTTTTTTGGTGGGGTGCGTGCTCAGGGAATCAAACTCGGGTCATCCTCTTGGAAGGTGAGCATCCTACCACTGAACCGCCCAGGCGTGCACCCTCTCCCTCATTTTTGAAAGAGTCTCACCAGATATAAAATTCTTGGCTGGGAGTTGTTTTCCTTCAGCATCTGTGTTTCAAGCCAATACCTTTCTGCCTCCATGGTTTCCGATGAGAAATTGGCACTGAATCTAATTAGGATTCCCTTGTATGTAACGTGTGGATTTTCTCTTGCAGCTTTCAGAGCTACTTGTCATTTGCATTTGATAATGTATTCAATATATCACAGAGAAAATTTTTCTTCATGTTTATCCTGTTTGGTGCTCTTTGAGTTTCTTGGTTGTGCATATTCATGTCTTTTACTAAGTTTGGGAAGTTCTCTGTCATTATTTCTTTCACTATTCCTTTTGCTCCTTCCTCTCTTTCTTCTTTTGGGACTACTATAATGTGTATATCAGTTCGCTTGATGGTATCCTATAGCTATTTTAGGCTATTTTCACCTTTAATATTTCTTTTTTCTTTCTGCTCCTCAGTCTGTTCCTGTGGGGGTTCCTCGCTTTGCTTCTTTGAGGCTGGCTTTCATTTCTTGGCTTCCCTTGGCTCTCTCCAGGTTCTGGCTTGCTTAACATCTCATGGGAAGGCAGATGGTGACATCTGCTGGGATCCAAGCATCTCCAAACATCTGTGTCTCTGTTCTGAGCTCTCTCCAAAATGTTTCCTCTTTTAAAGGATTCCAGGAAACTAGTCAAGAACCACCTAAAAAGGGTAGAGTGACATCACCACCTAATTAAAAGGCCACAACTGGGCGTGCCACATCTCTGTGGAGATAATCTAATAGAAAGTTTCCACTTTACGATATTGAATCAGGATTAAAAGAAATGGCTGGCCCTGCAAGATTGAATCAGGATTAAAACATGGCTTTTCTAGGGTACATAATACTTTCAAACTGGCACATTCCACCCTTTGGACCCCCAAAAAGATATGTTCCTATCATATACAAAATACATCCACTTGATCACAATATCACAAAAACCTTAAACCATTAAAGTAACAATACAAATGCATACAAAGTCAGAAACAATACAGAATCTCATCAAAGTCAGCTGTATACGTGGTCTGTCCTAAGGCAAAATTCTTCTCTGGCTCTGGACCTGTGAAATTCAGAACAAGTTATCTGCTGCCAATATATAAAGGAGGAACAGTCATACAATACCTGTTTCCACTGTCATAGGGAGAAATCTAAAGGTAAACAGGTAAACAGATAAAAAAGTAAAAAGGTAAACACTGGACCCACACAATTCTGAAAATCTACAGAGCAAACTCCATTGCATTTCAAAGTGTGAGTGTCATTTATCCTTGGGTTTTAGAAATTGGCAGGCCCACACTTTCCAAGGGCCTCCTTAGCAGGGGAGGGTCTCCAAATGCTGGGGAGGGTGTTTTGCAACACTGAAGCTCACTGGGGGGACCACTGTTTTCTCAGCTCCCCAATACTGAGCTTTCTGGGCTTGCCTACCAAATGCAGCCCTTCACCTAACTGTCCTCTGTAGCCCTGAGAGAATATTATGTCTCTAAATCTCTATTGCCTCCTCCCTGTCCACCCTCAGCGCCAGGAGTCAGTGATTTAAATTCACTAAACAAAAGCCCTGCTCAGTGATAGGCTATGCCTACCTCTGTTCTCGAGGAAGACGTTTTATGACCATTTCGGTCACTAGCAGCTAACCCGGCTCTGAAACCCATGGGCACTTGCCACAAGAGTGGGGGATAAGCACCAGTAGCTGCTATGTAGAGAGAGCAATTTACAGTTTTTGACCTTAATTTGTTGCCTCTTCCTACTCTTCTTCCCTGGGTGATGGTACAGTGTTCTTTAGGCCTCTGGAGTTTCCACGTAGTTGTTTCAGACAGTTTCCTGTTTAGTAGTTGTTTTGGTAGAAGCACTGAGTTCCGGAGCTCCCTTTTCCTCCGTCTTCCCAAGTCTGATGGGACATATCTTTTTGGTGCCACCATTCAATTACCTATAGGCAATACCAGGAAATGTTGGTTCAGATCCTCTGAGAATCAGACACCAAGATGGGATTAGAGGGGCAGGAGATTTATGGTGGAAACACCTGTGAAGGAGAAGGGCTGGGGGCTAGAGAAGGGTGCAGTTCCCAGTAGGGCTGACCAGGCTGCTGGGGCATCTTTGGATTGAGGTCACCACTGGAGGATCCCTGCCTCTCATGGAATTGTCATGCATTCACACTCCCATCAAGCTGGACCACTGGCTGGGGGTGCCTGTGGGAAGCTTGACCTTAGCAGCGATATGCCGGTGGACCCATGGGGTGGCAGCCATCATCAGTCCATCTTCTCCCTGCAGCCAGTGGGCTGAGTGTGCACAGGGCCAGTAGACATTTCTGGAGGTTTGGGTCTTGACCATGTCCCTTTAATATCTTCTCCCAGTTATTCATCCAGTAAGTATCTATAGAGCCCCTACAGTATGCCAGGTGCTTTGCCAGGCCCTGGAGGTGCACTGTGAGAAAGCAGTGCAGTACCCTGCCTCGTGGAGTTTATCTAGAGCAAGGGTCCCAACCAGGGGCAATTTTACCCCTCGGGGCGGGGGTGGGGGGCATTTGGCAACATCTGGAAATATTCTTTGGTTGTCGTAACTTGGAGGAATTCTAGTGGGTAGAGGCAGAAGGGCATTCTGTTGCTAAACATCCTTAGATGTGCAGAACAACCAAGGGTTATCCAGTCAACGATATCAATAGTCCACGCTTGAGAAATTCTGTTCAGAGGTTGCAGATTAACCCCATGCTGCTGAAGCTATGCCACTCGGCTTTCATTTCTGCCTAGCACCCTGAAGCACCTCCCCAGAGTGTCTTGCTGGCATTGTAAGTGGTTTGGCAGTATGTTGAGGTTAGCGGCTCCATGGGTGAAAAAAACACAGTTCTTAAAAGTTCCTTGAAAGTCCTCATGGAAAAAGAAAAAAGTTCCCCCAAATCCAAACCACTCGCTATGCCCCTCCCTTTTAACCCTGAACATCATCAGATTTCAATTAGTGGATCAAAGTCCCTTCATTGCTTTGAACCTCTGCCAACCTATCTCACTTGGCCCATCTATTTGCACCCATCTAAAGATGAGTGCTTGGTAGGTGTATGGTAGAGAACTGGACTTGCAGATCCCTGCAGGGAAACCAGAAACTTCAATGCTTAAAGAGAATCACTCATTTAAATTCTGCAGAATCTATTCCACTGAGCTCACAAGAGTCACTCATCTAGGGAATAAATAACATTTCCCCTAGGCAGTAAGTGAAATAGATGGGGGTCTTTCCTAGAAGGTAAGTGGGCTGATTCATTTCATATCGGAGTTTTTTGTTTTGTTTTGTTTTTTTTGCAAAGCTGGTCTAAGATGAAATTAATGTGAAGCAATCCATACTTTAGCTTAGTACCGGCTGATATGTTAAGGAATCAGGAGAATCTCAACCCTGAACCTAGATACTAGTATTTATGGGGCTCTACTCCTAACCACCCCCCAAGGCTTTAAAGAGAAACAAATCTCATGTAGATCCCTAGCGTCTCTGGTTAGATTCATTAAGATACAGACTAAAGAGGTGAAAGTTCAGTAGCAAAGAGACCCCAGAAAGAAGGAGGTGGTTCAAATATGAAGGAAGATTCTTTCTCTCTCACATGATTGTCCAAAGATAAGAGGACAGTCCAGGTTGGTGGAGCCCAAGGAACAGAGGACATCCAGGGACCAATATTTTTACCTTGTCACTCCACCTATCCTCTAGTGCCTAGGGCCTAATATGATGATTCTCCATCTTGTCCAGAGGTTAGCATCCACTGAGACATGTTGAAAGGTTCCCACGCGGTGGTCACACCCCATTCCAGCCATACCAGTATCTCCTGGGGTGGGTCCAAGTGTCAAGACAGTTCAGAGCCCTTCCCTGTGAGTTCAACATCTAGAGGCTGTGGAGAACCACTGTTCTTGGAAGTGACTGAAGCTGGTTCACCAAACCCACCTCCATGCTCATGCCCAGAGGACAGGGTAAAGAGGAAGTGATGGGAAGAGAGTGTCCTTTTAAATTCATAACCTAGAAATAACAGGCATCATTTCCACTCACATTTCATTGGTCTGCACTTGGCCAAATGGCCATACATAGCTGCAAAGGAGGCTGGGAATGTATCTCTAGTTAGGCCAATGTGAGAACAGCTAATTTTCTGGAGTTTATAATAGTAGGAAGGAAGGTGGGGAGAATGGATATTAATACTCAGGGTCTACCATGATGGGACTATTATACAATCTTGGGTTGGGGAAGCAGGGAAAGGAAGGTATGATGAAGAAGACGAGAGTGGGTCAAGAGAAGACAGAAGTGTTTTTCTCTTTGGCAAAATATTTGGTAAATGGCTATAAAATTAAACTGTATTTGATTATTTAAACCATCCAAACACAGGGAGCCCAGAATAAAAATGAGGGCCTTTAATCCTGTATAATTTAATGCAATGCCTGGATACACCCCAGAGTATATTAAGCAGATAACCAAAAAGTATTGGCAAGGTCCCTTGAGGGAGAGAAAAAATATGGGACTATAAAGATTTACCACTGGGGAAACCTTGGATACTGTGTCAAACATTAGGGACACCCAAATCAATAGGCCAAGCCCTTGATGTTGAGGCTTTCTCTTGTGAAGCTTATTATGTATGTAAGGGAGAAGCTTAGCCTACCTATAGGTATACCTATACCTAAAAGTTACTTCTGGAGAACCTCTCTTGTTGCTCAGATGTGGCCCCCCTCTCTAAGCCCAACTCTGCAAGTGAAACATTGCCCTCCCCGCTATGTGGGACATGACATTCAGGGGTGAAAGTCTCCCTGGTGGTGTGGGAGATGACTCCCAGGGATGAGCCTAACCCTGGCACCATGGGATCAACAATGCCATCCTGACCAAAAAGGGGATAAGCGGTGGAACAAAGAAGGTATCAGTGGCTGAGAGAGTTCAATGTCAAGAAGCTACTCTGGAGGTCACTCCTACACAAGCTTCAGTTAGACATTGCTACTATCGTAGCTTGCCAAGCTCCAACCAAAACCATTCAGTCAATCCTAAAGAATACCTAGGGGATTATATAAGATTCTACAAAGGTTCCATGCACTAGGGTAATTTTCCAAACCCTAAAATCTCCAGATGGGTCCCTGGATCAGGTAAGTCCTGAAATGCAGAGGGGCCAGCTTCTCTAGAACATCAACAAGTTCCATCCCCCTATCCTATAATTATAGACAGCCCCTTTCAACATGAGAAAGCTAGAATGGGCATAAAACACCCCTGAAGAGTAGGAGAAAGATCAAAGGTAATAGTGGAGTTATGCATAGAAGGTAGGGTTTAACAAATAAGTATGACTGCTGAATCATTATATTGATATTTCTTTTAGTTTCCAGTGTCTTGGAACAGCTAGAAGTAGAAACCTAAAATTGTGGAATTGTAACCCATACCAAATCTGAAATCTGTTCTACAACTAATTGTTGTGATGTGCTTTGAAATTTATTGCTTTTTTGTTTGGATGTTATTTTTTCACAGAAAAGAAAAAAAAAGTCAATTGTGATGATAAATGCACAGCTATATGATGATATTGTGAACCACTGAGTGTACACTTTGGATTATTACAATGTATGTGAATATATAACATATATCAACAAAAACTTTTTAAAAAATGAAACTATATTCTATTTCAAGGTGCAATGGCTTTTCATTCATTCGGACAAATACCTGCTATGTACTAAACACCAAATGAGGTCCTGGGAATAAAGCTGGAGAAGGAGCTGCCATCCTGGACCTGACATCATTGCTCTGAAGCCAGCTGGGGAAGTCGGATGGACCCGACACGGATGGAGTGTACGGCGGGGAGACGAGGAAATCTTGTCCTTCTCCTGTCCAGCTTGGGACAGCCCCTTTATCCTTGTCTGTGAACTGGGGGTAACACATCTTCCTCATAGGGTTATTTGGAGATTTCTAAAGTGAGGTGTTACATATGTAACTGCTTCATTGCATGCACAGAACTTTGTAGGGTGCAAGAAGAAAACAGGTTTATTCTTTCCCACAAGTGTCCCTTTAAACCTATGCGATGAGCGACTTCTTCTCCACACCCTGGATGAAAGCTCTGGCAAGTCCCCGCGGGCTCTGTCAGTCTCAGTCTAGCTGCGTGTGCAGGCCCGAGGTCAGTGTAATAAGCAGAACTTGGGCTCCACTCCAAGGTGAAGCCTCGTCCCTCCTCCAGCTAGCACTGCTCCAGGCTGGGGGCCCGCGGCGGTAAGGGTGGGAGAGAGGAAGCCAGGCTGTCCTCTCTTTTTGTGCCTTACTTTTCTTTTCTTCCTTCCCCATTCATTCATCACGTAGCCTCCGGCTCCCGGAGGAGTGGAGGCGTGACAACCAGCATGTTCTTATTTGACCCACACAGAAGCCATCCGTGATCGGGCCGTCTGGGCTGGGTTCCCTTGCTGGCCTTTACCTCCATGCATGGGCCCTTCCAGCCTCAGCACCCTTGTCAGGGGGACCGCGGCTCTCCCCTGCCGGCTGGGCCCCTGACCGTCCTGTCCCTACCTGGGCTGCGGTCACATCCCTGGCCCTCGGGGGCAGGCCTCGGAGCGGCCATGGCTGGCTCCCTCCCCTGCTTGTCCTGCCCGGGGCTCTGGCTCCCCTGCAGCGTGCTCGCATCAAACTTCAGTCTTTCCTCCCAGCGCCTGCACCCTCACCCTCCGGGAGAACAAGCCAACTCCACGGGTGGCACCGCGGAGCCCCGTCACCTGGCTGACGGGAGGGGAGCACAATCCCCTTTTGCAATGGGTGGTTCGTGTACACAAACCACAAAGACACGTTCGGTCCCGCCCCCGGCCTGTGGTGGGAACGCAGTGGTAAATAGGGCCTTTGAAGATGTTAGCGGTCAAGGTGAGGCCAAATGGAAGCAGGTGGGCCTTGACCCATAGGACCCAGGCCTTATGAGCAGAGGAACTCTGGATACAGTCAGCGGGAGGCAGACGGCCGGTGATGAGGCAGAGACCCGTTCTGCATGGCAGGAAGCCACCGCCAGCACGCCGCAGGCTTTGGAGAAAGCGGGGCCGCCGAGGCCCCCTTCCCGGACTTGGAGACTCCACGCGTGGAACGAGTTCCTGGGGTTTAAGCCCCGGCTCGGTGGTATTTGTTACTAAGCGCATCTGGCAAACTGAGACAGGTGGGTTTTCAAAAGCGACCTTCCGGCCACCACTTTTGCTAGTCTGCTCACGTGATCCAGCACCTCCCTGGGGACGGGGCAAGTAGTTGGCGCCTACTGTTTACCATTTATTCCCAGCCTTTGGGGCCCCTGCAGAAATGGAAGCAGGAAGAATTCTATTTTAACATCCCCTTACATTTTCCCATGTTGCAGGAATGCGGTTCTTTTCCTTCTCTTGCAAGTCCACGAGCACAGCAATCAATGCAGCGGTCCAGAGGCAGCTGCCCATTGCCCTTTGGGGAGGGGACTCTTGTGGCCTGTTTAAGGAAGTGCATTCATTGAGCTTGCAAGGAGGCCATCGTTTCCCTTTGCTTCTTTGTCTGGAAGGAAGAGAAGTGGGGTCACTAAGGGGTCTGTACCCGGCAATTAGAGGGCTCGGGATGCTAGGTGTGGGGTGAGCTGGGGGGACCACAGTGCCCCGACCCCACAACCCTGTGCCGGGGGCCGCCCTCTCCTCACACTTCACCAGAAGGGGGAGTCCAAGGCTCACGGATCTCCAAAGAGAGGCGGCTAGGGTTTTCCCTGGAGAGCCTTTAAAGAATTTGGTGACCCGTATTGGAGAAGGGAGGAGAGGGCCCTTCCCCCCGCAGGAAAGCCAGCCAGGTGAGGGAGAATGGGCACGGGGACGGTCCCTGCCCTGCAAGCTCTGTCCTTACCCCCCCCCCCCCCGCCCCTTTGGAGCTGGCCAAGGTGGCGACCGCTGAGCAGAGAAGGCCCTTGCTGTCTCTGCGTTGCCTGTGGCTGTGGGGCCTGCTGGGTTCTCCTGGCTGCTGTGTCCCGCTGGGGACGCTCTGCTCCTAGCTGGTTAGGTTAAGGTTCAGGGCTGAGACTGCGGAAAAGCCCCCGAGAAGGGAAACTTCGTCCTCTCCTTCTGTCTGCTGCCAATGGAATTGCACCTTCGAAAGTTATCTTGAAGGAATGGAAACGGATTAATCCTCATCCATGTTTCCTTCCTCAGCACCAGTGACTTCCCAGCGGCTGTACTGAGGAGGTGAGGCTGGGGCCCTGGGCATGCAGAGGGGAGCTCTACGAGTGGAATAAATGGGATCAGAAACAGGAGATTGAGGGAGGAGTCAGCTCATATTCTTGGAGGGAGAAAAGAACAAGAGCATTCAAAGGCTCCTGTAGGAAGGAGTACCTTGGGGACAGCTGGTTTGGAAGGAGAGGTGGGAGCCTGCCCGTGTGCAGAGAGGTGTGTGTGTGTGTGTGTGTGTGTGCGCGTGTGCGAGCACCAGGACTATATGTGTGCACTCTGCTCCGTTCGTTGGGGCATGCCTGGGTGGTCATGGATCCGCGCCTGGGGTGGTCAGCGTACCCCAATACAACCAACTGTAACTTGGGGTGAAGTTGGAGGCCACGATGCCTGCAGAAAACCATCACCAATGTGTGTCCTTGAGAAGCTCGGTGTTTGTGACCTCTGTTGCCCTGGACCCCACAATGTTTGTAAGCCCCCCTTTTCCTGTCCTGGACTGTCCAGTTCAGTAGCCACCAGGCACATGTAACAGTAAGCCCTTGTAAGGTGGTTGGATGACTGAGATAAGGAATTTTAAGTTTCCTTTCATTTTGATTAATTTGAGTTTCAGTAGCTGCATGGGGCTGGTGGCTCTGGCATTGGGCAACTAAGATGTAGAAAGAGCCAGGCATGTGAGCCAGTATATGCGATGCGTGTGTTACCAAGGAAATAAGCACCAACTTCCCGGTACGAATGAAGGATCGATTCATTTTTTCTGAGAAGAAGTCAGGGAGACTTTACCCTAAAGTTACACTTGAACTGGACTTTGAAAGATGAGTAAGAAGTAAAGAAACACCATTCAAAACATAAGAAGCTGTGTTCCCCAAGCTGTATCATGCAGAGCACTGGTTACCCGGAGTATTAAAAATAAAAATGAACAAAGATTCTACCCTTGCCTGGGGCCCTGGCTCAGAGCGATTCTGCCTGGGTGCAAGCTCTGAGTTTTTCACTTGTTGGCTGTTCCAGATAGAGGGTATGGAGTGAAGCCACAGAGCACAAAGCCACAGCCCATCTGAGATGAATATATGTTGTGAGCAAGTAATACACTTTGGGGGTTGTAAGCCTCAGAAATTTTGGATTTGCTTGTTACTGTGGCAGATCTTAGCTTGCTCTGACTGATACAGTTTGTCCTTTCCAGGTTTCCCAAGGAGATACGAAAGGAGGAGATATGGCCAGTGTACAGAACATGCCCTTAAGAGGAGGCTGCTTGCCTGGGGTTTCCTCCCCCTCTACCTTCCTGACAACAGATCTAGAGCTGAGAAAACACCTGTTGATGACAGCACAGTCATCCTGCTACTTTTAGATTGCTTGCCTCTGGACTGTTCCATGAGAGAGAAACAGATGTCTAGTTAAGCCATTTGGGGGGCTTCTTTGTGTAACTGCTTAACCAATTTTCTAAATGATTCATACTACCAGTAGAAATGGGACTTGAAGTTTATATTCAGATACAATGAAAAAGACCTAGCTTTCTGCACCCCAGGCTCTTCATCAACAGTTGTGACAACAAGGATTAAACTTGGTGTGGTAGTTAGATTCAGTTGTCAACTTGGCCAGGTGAAGGCACCTAGTTCTGTTGCTGTGGACATGAGCCAATGGTACGTGAACCTCATCTGTTGCTGATTACATCTGCATTTGGCTCGGAGGCGTGCCTGCTGCAATGAATGATGTTTGACTTAATTGGCTGGTGCTTAAATGAGAGAGCGCAATGTAGCACAGCCCAAGCAGCTCAGCATACCTCATCTCAGCACTCTCAGCTCAGCCCAGGCCTTTGGAGATGCAGAAAGAAATTACCCTGGGGAAGTTTGTTGGCACTCAGAGGTCTGGGGAGAAGGCCAGCAGAGACCATCCTGTGCCTTCCCACCTAAGAGGGAACCTCAGTGGAAAGTTAGCTGCCTTTCCTTTGAAGAACTAACCAAATAAATCCCCTTTTATTTAAAGCCAATCCGTCTCTGGTGTGTTGCATTCCGGCAGCTAGCAAACTAGAACACTTGGTACCTTTGAAATAAAATGATCCCTGGCTACATCAATGGTCAGAAAAAATTGGCATGCACTGTCCTCTATTCCCACCTCTTAGAGAGGCACAAGTAACCCATAAAGATTGTGACATGTCCCAAGGTGAAGAAATCCACGTAATTCTCTTTAGCCCAACATTTTCCAAATTGGTTTTTTTTTTTTTGCAAGGGCAGGCATTGGGAATCGAACCCGGGTCTCCAGCATGGCAGGTGAGAACTGCCACAGAGCCACCATTGCACTGTCCTTCAGATTGTTTCCCCATTGAGCCTTCTAGGCCCGAACATCTACTAATACTTTGCTTAGCTAGTGTTCCATAGATAATGGTTTGGGAAAAGCTGATACAGAGGCATTAAAGGATTTCAAGAAAAAATAAGTCATCTGATAGGGATAGACTGTAGAAGGCGATGCAGAGAGTGACAGGACATTAGGCAGGAATGGTAGACAGGGTTGCACTCTGAAGGAATGCCTGTGCTCTGCCAAGGAGTTTGAACTCGATCCTGCAGGCTTGGAAATTACTTGCGAGGTTAAGCAAGAGAATTATATGCTTAGAATTATTTTTGCTCTGGGTTTTTATAACTGCAATTAATTTACAAATATCTCTGCACATAAGGAAATATATTATAAATATTTAGAAAAATAAAAATCATAGTGTATATATTGTGCTGCAAATTGTTTTTATTTTTCGCGTCCCATGGCTTAAGAATTTTTTCATGTTTATATGAATAGGTCCACCTCATTCTTTTTAACTGCATAGCATTCCAGAGCATGCTTTTTATTATTACCTTACAGATGAACATGATGTTGTCTGCAATTTTTTCACAAAAACAATGTTGCAATGAACATCCTTCTACATTTTTATTTGTGCACACGTACAAGTATCTCTCCAGGACAGACACCAACCTAATACACCCTACCACATCACCCTTTTATAAAAGGCCTTTCAAACTGGATTGCTAGGAACATTGACAGTATGAGAGTAATCACTTCCTAACTTCCCAGGCAGACTGATGTTGACATATGCTGGTGTTTACTGCAACAGTGAGACCCCCTGGATTGGGGACATCCCCCTAAAGGCTAGGACAGGAGGCCACATAGTCTAGGGCTCAGGTCCCCTGCAAACCCCCAACCCTGGGAGAATGAGGACAGTGGGGATGAGTTCACGGATCATGTACCTTTCTGCCTTGCCCCTTGGGGCATCCCAACCTGGCAAAGGTGACCCAGCCTTGGGTTTGTCTTTGGCGCCACCATCATCGGTGGTGTTGGTGAAAGCTTAACAGGTAGTCAGAGAATCTTTATTATCTATCAGTGACATTGCACTTTATATTATTTTAATATGTGATCCATCTCCATGAGCGATTGGGAGATCCTTGGGATTGGAGATGACGTCAGTCATCTTTGCATGTCTTGGATACAAAAGAGCCTGGGTTCCTAAAAGAGAGAGGATGGGCAGCTGTTTTCAGTCTCCTCGTTGGGTCCTACCCTTCAGGCTGCTGGGACCCCTCACCTTTTCCCCAGTAATGCAGTTTGTCTCTGCAGATATAAGTCTCATCTCCCTGGCCCCAGATCAGGATGTCACCGACCAGGTCGGCCATTCAGGACCCCCCAAAATGACTCCGGCCCCTGGGGCACACTGGGTGGGGCTCGAGGGCTGTTGAGGTAGAAGAGGCAGATTCCACCAGCGGCTGATTAAAATTCCTGTTGCTATAGCAGCAATCCTGCTGCACAAAGCTTTGATCCCAGGGAAGGCAGGGTTCCTTTTGCTCCTTAGCTGGGGGACACTGCCTTGGGATCAAGCGTTGGCTTTGCTCCTGGGTCTGAGGACTGTCCCAGAAACGGAAAGCTGGGGACAGGAAGCCACAGAACGAGACCCTTAGAAGTCGGCTAAGCCTGGAGACCGCGATTCTAGCCCGCAGGGAGCAGGCTGGAAACCCTCCGGGCGAGAGATCTCAGGGGCCCGGCGAGAGCGGGGTCGGCTGCGTGTGATAAAGGATGTGCTTGTGCTGTTTGACTTGGGAGAAAAGCGCACATGAGACGGCTTGCGTGCTTTTCGTGGCAGAGCTAAGGAAGAGGGGTGGTTTATAACTAGATGTGCGCGAGCTCAGCAAGGCTCGGCAGGGTGAATAATCTGAACCTTCATTCGGCACACATCCACGGAGGGCGCGCTGCGCGGTGGGAGCTGAGACCTCCAGGCATGGTCACCGGGCTTTCAGCCTCGAGCACCGCGCAGGCTGGCGGAGGGTTGCAGCAGGCGGTAAGACCACGCGATCCATTCCCTGGAGAACACGAGGCTTCCGCGAGGCAGGAGCGCGGCTGGTGCAACCGGGCTTGCAGAGAGGAATCTGGGCTGAAGCTTCAACCCGGCGGAGAGGAAGAGGAGCGCGTTCCGGGCAGGGGGCCCGCAGCCGGGGCTTGCAGAGAGGACGGACTCGGGGAACAGGGAGTCCAGTTAACTAAAGGGACAGAGGACAGCAAGTTGTAAAGTGGGGCTGATCCGGGCGGAGGAGCTTGGGCGTCATTCCACAGGCAGTGGGGATCCATGGTGGGGGGACGGGGTGCTTTTGAGCCTGACAGTGGCGGCTCGGAGCTGCACGCAGAGAAGTGGATCTCGGGGAGTGTGGGATGGGCGGAGAGGCGAAGCCAAGGAGACAGACGGTTTGAAAACTTCCGTCGGACTGGAGAGGTGTGGGGAAGCCACGCTAGGGTGACAGC
>PVIY010048574.1:0-17202 GCA_004026745.1 Myrmecophaga tridactyla
GGTGGACGTGGTGCCCGGCGGCGCCCACTGCCTGTGGCTGGCTGGGGAGCACCATGTCTGGTAAAACAGCAGGCAGGACCCAAGGGCAACTGTCAGGCACACTGGAGAAGAGGAAGGGGTGCTCCCTGCAGCCCCCAGACCTGGGGGCCTGTCTGCGGGGTGAGGCCCTGCCCCTGCACGCCTCTGGAGGCTGGGCCTGCTGGGGCTTCTGCAGGTGGCTGGAGGGCCCCGGAAGACCTTACTTCTCAGGCTCTGTTATGTGTCATCTGGTGTCCCTCCTGAAGGGTAGTGAAGCCCATCCAAGACGAGCTGCCTGTTTTCAGGACCTCAGGAAGCCCTGGGGCCCCGAGGCAGGAGGGAACGGGTGGGGTCCTCATAATTGAAACCTGTTGATATTAAGGCACTGTGGCGGTCTCCCCAAGAGAGGGCCAGGACAGCCTCCAGAGACAGGGTACAAGTCGTAAACAGCTTAATGAGCTGTGCCTGGGGCCCATTCCAGACCTGGGGATAGGGTTGTTGGGGCAAGAACTAGGGGCTTGGAGAGCCTGGTCCCTGCCCCTCAGCTGAGCTGAGCTCCTGGTGATGGAGGAGGCAGCCAGAAGGGCTGGTACAGGAGAGGCTTCCTCATCTCCCAACACTTCCTTCTGTTTCTGTCCTCTCTTGTGACTCTGGGGGATCCTGCTTCTTCTGCTCCAGTGGAGCTTGTCCTCCATGTCAGCTCTGCCTCCCTTCTCTCTAATGGTTCAAATGCTCCCACAGCATTTAAGCCTCAGGATAAATGCTGCCTCCTCCAGGTAGACTTCCCTGACCTCACTAGCCCAGACTGACCCTGCCTGAGTGCCCTCAACACTCAGGGGTGACACTTGGTCTCTCTCAAGCCATTTGAGGGCTTGGCAACATCCCTACCCCACCCCCACTCTTTCTGTTTCTCATGGGAGACCAGGTACACAGTCAGTGCTCAGTAGTTGCACATTAAATGCTCAGTTATAAAGGCGGCTGGCTTGGAGCCCCACACAGCAGTTTGAAAAGGGAAGAGGAGCTGAGACTGAGATACCTCAATCTGTGACCACTGGGCTGGCCTCTCCCTGCCCCCAGCAATGCCCCCCACCCCGGGTCCAGAGCCTGCATTTCCTGGCCTCACCTTCCTGGCCTTTCTGCCGTGAGAATCTCCTTATCAAGTGTCCCTGTGGTGAAGAACCTGGATTTTTCCCTCTTGCCATTCCCATCTCCATTAGAAAAAAAGAGTGCCCTTCAAAAAGCTCTTAGTAAACTTGGGGATGTTCTGACCTTTGAAGGTAGTGCTGAGTTGGGCTGAGAGATGTTAGGCATACTGTAAAAATCATTCGTGTGTTCTGAGTATGAGGTATATAAATGCCTGGCTGTGTTCCAAACCCGAACATAGATTTCTTCCTTCTTCACTATTTTGTAGTATCTCTGTCTCTTTCCCCTTTCATGAATACTGCTATTGGAAAGAAGTATGCAAGTTCAAAATCTTTGTGTATCATGTATTTTTTTAAAAGAAAGCTTTTGTGTTAAGCTGAATATTTATACAAAACTTAAGTTTTCTCCTTGTTAAAATAACATGGATTGTTAGTCTGCTGTTAATGTAAAGATTTTTTAAAAGTTTTTCTTAATCACCTGAGTACTCTGTCTACAAAACAAAGATCTTACATCAGAATGATGTCCTTGTTAATATCAAAAAAAAAAAAGCTCTTGGTAACCCATTACCCCCCCCCCAAAAAAAAATAGAAAAAAACTAAAGGTCAAAGATGGATAGATAGATAGACAGATAGACACAAAAAAAGTTCTTGGTAGCATTTTGGGCGTGGCGAGCTATTTTTGTTGCAGGACGAACCTTGGGCAGAGGCTGGTGCTGGGCGCCCTGCATGCTGCCGTCAACCTCTGTCAGGCCTCCTTTCTGCTCCGTGTCGGCGTGGAGACCAGGGGTGCCTGGGTCCAGGTTCCCCCCCACACACACACTTCCTGGGAGTTTCCTTTAGGGACGTCTGTTATTCACCCGACCCCAGACACGATCTGAACGAGTGTAACCTCTCCTCTGAGCCTTTGCTAGGCCGGTCGCTGTCAGCGCTTCTCTGCTCCCCACTGGTGAGCTCAGGGTGGGTGGCTGGGCCAAGCCCGGGGGCTGCTTCCGAAGGAAGGCTGCGTGGGCCGCAGAGCCGGGCAGCCTCCCACAGCAAGCAGCGTTTCTCAAGGTGCCTGCCGTGGGTGTGCACCCGGGAGCGTGGGTTCAAAATGCGCTTTTATGTGGGGCAGCTGGGGTTGGAGAAACTGCCCGTTTTGGGACAGGTCCTTTTCTGCCTCCTGGCAAAGAGGTAGTGCGGCCCCCCATTTCCTCTCTGCTGCATCGAGGTCCGGGGCTTCGGAAGGGGCTGGAGAGCGTGCTGGGGATTCCAGTCCCGGCCCTGCCCGCTTGGCCTCTCTCAGCTGTGAAAGCACCGGCTCCCTCCAGGAGTTGTGCGGACTAAATGAGAGGAAAGGCTCTGCTGGGTTGGGGTGGGCACACAGTGGGCTCGCCATGAACGCAGGTGGTCGTTCTTCATGCGTTCGCGCCCCAGCTCTGCCTGTGGTGGTCCCTCCCGCCTGCAACCCCTTTTCTTCTTCATCCTTCCTACCCCATCTTCAGGCAGCATCAGTCGGTTCTCCTTCCAGCCCTGTCCTGACCACACCAGATGGAGTTAGCTCTCCACACTCAGCCCCCACCCCAGAGTCAGGGGCCTCGAGGAGAGCCGCCAGGTCTGCCTTCAGCCCCTCACCCCCAGACACGTAATGAAAAAATGGAGATGCTGGAAAGAAGGCAGACTCCCCAAGAGCAATCTCCCCAGGGGAGATCATTCCGGTCCCCACTTCCAGGCTCTGAAACCAAAGGGCCTGATGCAAAGCCTGGCTCCTGCCTTCCTCTCCCTGTGTCTTAGGCCAGTTGCCTGGCCTCTTGGAGCTGCAGCGACCCCGCTGCAAGGCAGGGAGTAGAAGTACCCGTTCCAAGGGGCTTTGTGAACCCTTGGCCCAGAGCCTGCCATGGGGTCACCGCTCAGAAGCCCCACCCCAGAGGAAGCCTGTCCTGTGCGGTGGCTTGGTGGGATACTTCCCGTGACCTCACAGGGGTTCCTGAGCTCTGGGGGATGCAGTCTCGAACTTTCCCCACCACTCATGCCTCCCACTACCCTTCTGGTTCTGCAGCTGAGCTGTTCATGGAGCAGCAGCACCTCAAGGAAGCCGGCTTCTGCATCCAGGAGGCGGCAGGCCTGTTTCCCACCTCGCACTCGGTGCTTTACATGCGGGGCCGGCTGGCCGAGACCAAGGGCTGTTTGGAGGAAGCCCAGCAGCTGTACAAGGAGGCGCTGACGGTGCATCCCGGCAGCGTGCGCATCATGCACAGCCTGGTAAGTGAGCCCTGGCTGGGGCCAGCCCTCGCCGCCGCCTCCTCTGCCTGCAGGGCCTGGCTGTGGCTGTCCCTGGTGTTTGGGTGGCTTCTTCCCAGTCTGCTGGAAGGGACACCTCTGTTTGTTGTTGGAGCAGGGTGTTCCCGTTCTGTCAGGGCCTGGGTTGATGAAACAGTCTTGGAGGATGGATTGTGGTGACCTATTTGCTGTTGGTTCCTGTAAGGGGCTCTGGCCCCAAACGGCCTTGGTTTTTGCTCATCAGATCCTTGTCCCGGAGGCTAATAAAGATTTGAGGCAGGTACCGGAATGCTGTTCTTCCTGGGGATGCTCAGGCTGTCCCCTGAGGTCAGAGGCTAGCGTCCCATTTCAGAGGAGCCCCATATCTCCTTGGTGAAAGACCGACGGTATCTTCGATGGGTTGTCATGTCAGCCAGACTGAGCCCCCAGCAGCTCCCTATCCGAGGACATGGAACACACTGACCCGGGATGGAGGGACCTACCTGTGCAAAAGTGCAGAGCCCAGGAAGCAGGATGCAGGTGCTCTTGTCCTCCTGGCTGAGTCACTCTCTTTTCGGGCCAGGCCTGCCCACTTGTAAAGTTACAAGCAACTACTAGAGGGGCTGTCGACTCCAGCGTGGGCAAGCCAGCCACCTGCTCTGACCCTCAGGGGTACTTGCATGTCCAGTGGGGATTCCCTGGTCCAGGAAACATTTATTAAGGACTGCCCTGACCAGTGGTATCATCAGCCATAGAGGTAACCGGTGTTTCCCCTGGCTGCCTTTACTGCTTTCAGAGAGCACGTGTCAGAAAATCTGTAACATGTACGTGGCTGTACATGCACAGAGGTTTTTGAAGCATAATTTAACTTCACAGTCTAACTGGGGGTCTGGGTTCTGTGTTGAATGTCCCCTCTGAGAGCTTTTTAAGGAGAATGGCCATTAGGGTTTTGACATCTGCCACGTGGAGAAGACGGAAGAGTCAGGAGAAGAATTCCAGACGGGTAAAGGGTTATCATTGCCAAGAAGGGTCTGATTTGTTCATGAGTAGAAGCTACCAGGAATTAAATTTCAACTCGATGTCAGGACAAACATTCTAATTCTTAAAATAGTCCCAGCACAAACTCGATTATCATTCAGTGAGGATGTTGCCAAGAAAATGTAAACATCGGTAGGGTTTGGAGCTGGTCCAGATCATCGTTAAAGGGACCTTTCCAACCCAAGAGTCCTTTAAAATGGAATAGAACCAAGATCCCCAGCTCAGCTGTTTTTCCACTGCCTGATTTCTTTAAGGATTTCTAGGTTAGGCCCGTGTGAATATGCGGTGTTGGTTGAAGAAAGCCTGTGCGGCAGCATTAAAACCCTTCCACAGGGCTCTGGGTTGCCTTCCAGCCAACTCTGCAAATGTTTGTTTTTTGCAAGGCACATCCTCCTTCCCCCCCGCAGTTCATACATTAGCTTCTCCGATAAATGCGTCGCCAGAGGTCACATCCAGAAACTTGATTGGGGGGCGAGGGAGGGAGGAAGTGGGCTATGTCATTAGCCTGTAGCCTGGCAGAGACAGCTGCCTTCCACTGTGTTCACAGGAGTGAGTCTGCAGTCTCAGTCCCTGCAACCCGAGGAAATCCAATAACAAGTACAATTTTGAAGTAGCAGTGTACCATTTTTCATTTATGCTTATTATTATTTGTAGCTGTTTTCCTGAAACTAAAGCAGTTTCCAAGAGTGGGTTTCCATGGTAACTGAATAGCAGTCCAGAGTGGCTCCCTGCAGATGTTTCTGAAATGGTCCCTTTGCTCCTCCTGGGGTGCCTTGCTGATTTGATGAAATTGGAGCAAGGGGGTGCCAGGCCTGCCCACTTTTAAAGTTACAAGCAACTAGAGGGCAGTCGACTCCAGCGTGGGCAACCCATCCGCTTTCCACGCGCTCTGTTCCTGCCAGCATCGCACTCAGAGGAATAAAGAATACACATTTCCACCCAGGGGAAGAGGCTCCAAGCACTGTATTCCCAAAGACACAGGAGCACTTTGGCCATGTACCAAACTCAAGTGTTCCCCGAGCAGGTGTCTTCCCTCTCCTGGCCTCAGACTCAGGACACGTGGGATCTCTTCCTCGTTCTGGCCCTCCTTCACTTATCACTGCCGTACCCCAGAGGAAGTGGGTGATTTAGGAAAAGACACTTAACTTCCATGCCTTTGATATCCCCTTGGGTAAAATGAACAATGGTCTTCGTTGTTCCCAGACCACAGTGTGGTTCTAATCAATGAAGTGATGTATGCGAAAATGCCTCGATGAGTCAACGAGGCAAAACCAGACAAGGCAGAGCACAGTCTGGGGGTCCCCCCCCCCATTCTCCAGTCCCTCACCCGAGGCAGACGGCGCTGATCAATCACAGCAGTTTCTCCCGCTGAGCACAGATGTGGTGCCGGGATCTTTTCCAACACGATACAGCGTGGTGGGAGCCACTACCGGTCAGTCTAAGCCAGCTTGATGGTGATGTGAGGGATTTATTGTGAAAATGGTCCTTCGATAGTGAGAGGGACCCATCAGTTGCCTCAGCCTTTGTGAACTCTGGAGGTTTCTGCATCCCTGGGGAACTAGCCAGAGAAAGGAACGTTGAGGAGAATTGGTACCCCTCCTATGGCGTCATTGTCCCAGGCAGGACCTCCTGGCCTTACACTGTGGCTTTATGGGGCCACTAGCCTCTGATAGGTATGAGGGGAAAGAGAGACACCCCGCCTTCTAGAGTGTGCCCCACCCCTTCCCCCCAAGCCTGGGCTGGAAGAGCTTGGGTTCCTCCGTGAGCCCTCAGAGGTAGAAGGTGCACCCCACCCCCTGAGGTCTGAAAGGAAGAGGGCGAGATATTCTTAATGCGCTCTTCCAGTGCTGGGTCTAGCCCCACGGCCCTTAGAGTAGGTTTGGCAAATCCCAGGAAGCCAGCCCTGGAGCCCGTCCTTGGGGCCAGTGTGTGAAGATTTGAGGACAGGCTGGAGCAAGCTCTCTGGGAGTAGAAGGCTCTTTCCTTTAGGAGCCAGGATTCAAATAAAAACTCTGGCCCAGGAGCAGGTTCTCTGCTCTCTCCGCCCTGCCGCCCTCCTTGTCCCAGAGGCAGTGGAGAATGTGATCGTGGATTTGGCTCCCCAGCTTCTCCACCCAGTCAGGCGGGGAGAACATGCCCTTCCTTGGCAGTGTTCAGCCAGGAGAGAGCCTTCTCCACGCCTGTAGCGGTTTCCCAGAGGAGTTGGTGCCTGGAGGTCTGGCCCTGCAGGCTGCCACCTGGCCAGTCTCAAGCATGGCCAGTGGTCTTCAGGAGGTTGCCAAGAGCAGGAAGGAAAAGGCCTGCTCTCTGCAGATGGAAATTCCAAATCAAATCATGGCAGCAGGTCCTGACAGCCTGTCAGCTGTGCTCCAGCCTTCCCTTCAGGTAGCCAGAAGTGGGCTGGGCATGCAGAAATTAATTTCTGGCAGAAGAATCTAGTTGAGAGGGGAAGCTTGAATGTCACCGGCCCACCCCTGAGGAGGAATGAGAAAGAAGCAGGGTCCTTCCCAAGATCAGCAGGGGAGTCAGCCCCAGGTGACACTGCCCTTCAGAGAAGGCTCTGGGGCTTGGCTGAGAAGGACCCCACCAGCCTACCCTCTGTTCTCTGAGTTTGTGGCTGCCCTGCCTCCTCCCAGGATTCCCTCAGCACCACCCCTGCAGAAGACCTTCCAAGGCTGGGGCATCAGGAGAAGGTGGCCTGCTGGGCCCCTCCGAGGCATGGCATGGGAAGCAGGGAAGCCCAGGAAGGACGCTGGAGTGGGCAGGCCACGGAGCCCCCTCCCTGGGGGCATGGAGGCTTTGGTGCAGCCAGAGTGGGCGGGGAGTGGGCAGGTGAGGCCGTGTCCCCCGTGTCCCTGCCACCTGAGTCTGCGGATGGTGCTTTGCCCCTCCCTCCCAGGGTGCCCTCTGCAGGGGAGGGGCTTCCTGACCCCTCTTCAGTCTGGGTTTCCCTGGCCCTCACTGATTCCTGACCTCTGTCTTTCTCCTCAGTGACAGAGGTCCAGGCTCTTGCTAACCCTGGAGCTCTGTCACTGAGAAGAAGGCCACTACCCCATCTCCCCAGAACCCTTTCCTCCTCGGTACACCAGCAGCAGTGGGGAGGCTGTTCTGTGTGTGTTTTGGCTCTTCTGATGTAATTCCCTGGATGTCATTTCTGAAGAAATCGTGACCAGGTGGCTTGGCCTCTTCTCTCTCCAAATGTCCCTGTAAAGATGGGACGACAGCATGGCGCTCATCTGTTGCTCTCTGGTGAGAGTGTGTCAACGAATTATTCCCGCTTGCTCAGAGCAGGGACCAGGGCAAATCTTAAGTCCCCTGGAGCTCCCACCCTACCTGTTGCCTCCCTGGCCAGGGGCCCAGGGCAAGGTTCTGGGTTGAGCTTTTTGCAAGTACTCCGGGAATCCAACAGGGAGGTTCTGATCTCTAAGGGTGAAAGAGGTGAACTCTGGCTGCACAGCTCATTTCATCTATCTCCATCTCAGGGCCGGCCCTATCCCCAATCCTAGAGGGCAGGACAGACAGCATGACGACAGAACTAAGGTAGAACCAGTCCCACCTCTTTCAGAATACTGGGGAGAACTCAGGGGGTTTAGTCTCCTCAGTGGGTCAGTTTCCTCTTCTATCAAATGAGGATCAGGTGGTGTGACAGTGCCTCAGTGGCAGAATTCTCGGCCTGCCGTGCTGGAGACCCAGGTTCGATTCCTGGTACCTGCCCACAAAAAAAAAAAAAAAAAAAAAAAAAACCCAAAAAATGGGAATAATAATTCAGGCCCTTGTGTCCTCAGAGGGTAGTTTTAGGGCTCAGATGAGCTGAGAGCTGTGAAAAATTAAGTCAGCATTAGGCACTTGTGTTAGAATTTGTATGACAGACTTAATGACAAGTGGCCTGAGGCTAAGCCCCATCTCGAACCAGGCTGGTTTGGGCTTGCTGCCCTTACTGTAGGGTGGAAGTCAGTCCGTGGCCCAAATTTTCTGCTGCGGGGCCCCAAGGACCAGGAGTCTGGAGCAGCCTTCAGCTGATTCCCAACTTCCCAGCTGGAAAGGCTGTAACAGAATCCCAGGAATGTGTCTTGAGCTCAGAAAGAAAATTCTCAAAATAACTTCTATAAATACTTACAGGGGGTGTGGGCAGCCTGCTCACAGCTGGCCTAGCAGTAGGGCTGTTTCCCAGGGCAGGCGTTCCCCCAGAAGGAAAAGGTGTACTACCCCAGGGCCTTCCTGCAGCCCCTCCCCTCTGGGGGACATTCTCAGGCACTGAATTAATGAGGCAGGACAGTAGGCAGTGATCGTTCCTGGGGTGGGTGGGAAGCAGGACCCTTTTCCCCCTTTGACCCCCAAGGACCCTGTGCATCCTAAGAGGGGTCCCACTCAGGGTCTGCATTCAATCAGCAGCGAGGCCAGACCCAGGCAGGCTCCGGGCCCCTCGGGCAACCAGTTCTCCTGGCCCTGGGAGTCTGGGCTTGCCGAGCTCCACCTGGCAGCCTGCCCCAGACAGCAGGTCCCGGTCAGTGAACATCCAGTAACTGCTCCTGCTGTACCTGGCTCTGAGCCTAGGACTGCCACCGGAGCGTCATCGAGCTGCCGTCCTGTGTGGAACAGCAAAGCGGGCAGGAGGCAGCGAGGGAAGGGTGGGCGGGACCACCAATCAGAGCCCCCCAGCGACTGAGCCTTCATAGGGCTGTGCCAGCAGGAGGCACTGCCATCCTCAGGGGAGAATTCCTGGGGGGTCGCTGGCCAGGGTAGATGAGAGGTAGCCAGGCTTTCCTTCCTCCCTGAGATCCAGGAAGGGAGGGAAGAAGGAGGGGGTGAAGTTGGGAATCTCCAGGATCTTCTCCCATAGCCCTGCCCTCACCCTCACGCCCAGGGTGAGGTGGGTGAGGCGTGAGCAGGGACATTGGATGGAGTTGAGATCCTGGCTCTGTGCTCCCACTGTCCCCCTGGAGACCTGCTCTCTGGTGAGCTGGGGGCGGGGGGAGGAGGTGCCAGGAGGATGTCAGCAGATCCTCGGCACAGAGCTGGGCTGGGAGCAGAGCAGGTAAGACCTTGCATCTTCCTGGGCCTGGGCCCAGCCCAGTTGTCAAGCAGCAAACAGCAGAGTTGCTACCAAACATGAACGCGGCTGGCGTCGGGGGCAGGTGGTGGCAGATCCTGTTACAGGCCCTGGGCCTCTGGGCCCCAGCCTGACCCCAGCCCGGTGTCTCCTTTCAGGCTCTCAGGTCGTAGCTCTGGGGGGGGGGGGGGGGTAGGGATCCACGCACCCCCTCAGCCCACAGTCATCCCCGACAGAGAGCCTCGCCCTGTCCCAGCCACTAGAGAACTGGGCTCTTCTGCCCTGCCCAGCCCCGAAGGGCGCCCTGCTCATCTTGAGGACACTCCCACTTGCTGTCCGCCCACCTTATGCCCCCCCGGCTGCGTGTCTTCAAACCCATTGTCTCAGAATCCTCGCAGTAGCAGAGTAGGGCTGTCCCTATGCCCAGTTTACAGATGAGAAAACTGCGGCTCAGGGGAATCGGCCCCCTGGCCGTGGGCCCGGCCCTGGTCAGTGGCAGAGCTGGGATCCAGCCGGGCCAGGGCTTCTGGCCCCCCTCGGCTTTTCCTTCACACAGACCTCCCCGTGAGGGGCCTCCTGAGAGTACCCCCGCACAGGAGCCTGCAGGCACATCTGCCCCCAACCCCCACACGCTTGTTGAGATCAGATCCAGAGGTTTTCAAACACATTTTTTACCCCCTTTTACAAATAACCTGCTGTGGAAACACAACGTAGAAAACTGCATGAAAGACCTGCTAACCCGGCTCCTCTCCTGGAGACCTGTGGCTTTGTGGGGCCCTGCTGGTCTTCTCCATCTGTCCCCTACAGCTCCCCTGGGGCCACGACTCACAGGTCTCAAACCTTCCATTTTTGGTTCTTAATGTCAGTGCCTGGTGACCCGTCATCTTGCCTTCCTTCACTCCTCCCTGTGGGCCCTGTTCCACTGTGAGCTGCCCAGGCTCCAGCCCTGTGGGCAGAACAGCTTGGCCTGGAGCCCTGCTGGCCAGACTGGGCACTGCCCCCTGGGCTCAGCCAGCCTGAGTCAGCACTGCCCTGCCCCGGGTTCCGTCCTCCCCCTGGTCCTCCACTGCAGCCCCTGGGGTCCTTGGGTGGGCTATGTCCCTTGGCTGCAGGACCTCCAGCCAGCACCTCTGGAGAGGGAGAGGTTTTTCCTAGGACTTCTGCAGATCCTTCTTTCACCCCTGCCTAATTGGTTGTGCTCCAGGCTCTCGGAGGACTTTGTGAAATCAGGCATGTGCATCTTCCCAGTGGGTCTCCATAGCAACGGAGGGCCAAACTCTGGGGAGCACGGCAAGGAGGAAAACGTTCTAGCTAAAAATGTACATGGCCATCAGTGGGCGGGCACCAAAGAGGGGCCTCTGAGCGGGCGCAGGAGGCAGCTCCCCACCCCCACCCCAGCCCCCACCTTTCCAGGAAGTTAGTGTGGTTATGACTTTACCACATGTCTTCAGATGAGAGAAGCAGGCCCCCACCGTGTTCCTGCCCCATGCTGCCTTTAAGGGCTGGAGCAGAGATCCAGGGGGCGGTGCAAAGCAGCCTTTCTGGGACCTGAGGCAGGCCTGGGGGCCCCAGGGCAGTCCTGGTCTCCCTCCTCCTGATTACCACCCTCTCCCCTGGCACCCGTTCCAGTGTGAGTGGAAGGGGGTATAATAGGGACAGGGTGCTAGTTTCACTTCCCAATCTCTTCTGTGACAATTTCTATCACTTCCTCTATCTCTCTGGCAACAAGATTGTTTGAGCCAAACAGTAGGGCCAAGCCTCTTGAGCAGATCCACCCTTTTCACTCTGCACCCGCCTCTTGTCCCAGGCCATCTGCTTCTCCTCCTTGATCCTCACCTGCCATGCTGGCCTGGGAACAGAGGCCCCCAGGAAGACAGGCTGCTTAATGCAGGCAGAGGAGCTGCCCCTTCCTGCCGACAAGCTTGAGTTTCTCCTCTCAGTTGTGTGCACGAAACCATTTTAATGTACATTCCTCAGCCTCTTGGCCTCTTGGCATCCCTGGGGTCAAGGGCAGCTCGATGATGCAGCCACAAAGACTGTGGGAACAATAGTCCCCTTTATCGAAAACTTGTGGCATGGAGGACACTGTTCCCAGTGTTTATGTATATTGACTCACAGAGACTTCACAACAACCTGGGGGGTAGCTACTGTCATTGGACATTTATAGATGAGGAAACTGAGGACCAGGGAGTTGTGTGACTTGCCTGCGATCCCTGGTAATAGGAAGATTCAAAGCAAGGTCTGCTGATTTGAAAACCTTCCCCTTAGGCCCAGGAGGAACAGAGCACCTGCCGTGGGTGGCCCGGGAGGCCAGAGTTGGTGAGGGCTTGGATGGGGACAGGTAGGGTTTTCATGGCTAAAGGGTGCCCGGGCTAGAGACCCAGGTGGCAGGGCTGGTGACGGCTAGGCGAGCCACCACCCACTCCTCACCCCCCGACGCCCTCACTAACTTGGCCTGTGCTTGGTCTCCAGGGTCTGATGCTGAGTCGGCTAGGCCACAAGAGCTTAGCCCAGAAGGTGCTGCGGGATGCCGTGGAGAGACAGAGCACCTGCCACGAGGCCTGGCAGGGCCTGGGCGAGGTGCTGCAGGCACAGGGCCAGAGCGAGGCCGCCGTCGACTGCTTCCTCACCGCCCTGGACCTGGAGGCCAGCAGCCCCGTGCTGCCCTTCTCCATCATCCCCAGAGAGCTGTGACACTGCACCACCGCCGGCCGCAGGGAGCCTGGAGCGGGCAGGCAGTGGGGAGCATGGGCCAGGGAGGGCAGTAGCACTTTAGGTGTCAGGCTCAGGGAAAATACATCTCTAGCAAACAACTCTGCAGGCTGCAGCACCAGTTCTCATCTCCTGCCTCCACTTTCCCTCCAAAGCCATCTGGGTCCAAGAACTGTTCATCTGGAGTTGGGTAGAAACGCTTTGCATCCAAAGCAAATCTCTTGCTCCTTGGCATTCTGATATCGTACCATTTATGGGAAGGAAACAGTGGAGAGGCCATATCTGCATGCGGACCCCTCACCACCAGAGTGTCTGTGCATCATCTGAATGTGCTTTCAGGGTCTGTGTGGCTCCCTGCCCCTGTCTAGAAGCCTCTGTACCCTACCTGCCCCCCTCATCCAGCATACATCCCTGACACCTCGGTTTCCTGGTTTTGTGCCTACTTTAGCCTGAAAGCACAGCTGTCTACTCTCCAATACCAAAGAAGAACCCCAGCAGCTGCCTTCTGCCTGGGCCAAGAGGATTTTCCCAGATTCCCTCCTGGGGATCTCAGGAGACAGTCTGGCTTGAACCCTAAGTGACTGCAGTTGTGATGACTAAACTTGCTGCCCTTCAAGCGCGGTTCACAGGTTCCACAGATGTGCTTCACACTCATACCACCCTGCCCCACCCCGTGCCTCTGTGCCTTGGTGTTTGGGAGGCCATCCCATATCTCACTTCCCAGTCTCAGGGCAGCAGCCCAGGGCAGGCACAGCTTGAAGAATCTGCTGGCAAGTGGGAAGAGGGTACAATCTTTGGGTTCTTCTCCCAGACTGATTAAATGGATGGTGCTTGGCATTGCCCCTCTTTGCCCTCTGAGGCCATTTGAGCCTCAGTGTGCTTTTCCCTTCTGCTGCCAAGTGTCTCTGGGGTCTACAAGGCCCCACAAGCACCAGCCCTAACTGAGCCTTCCATTTCTGCCCACTGTCCTCCTGGAAACAAGTACAGGCAGGCCCCAGGCCCTCAGCCCCTCTTGGGGTGATGGCCATGGAGGTGGGCAGTCTCTAGGACTCTCTCCAATACCTTTCACCCCCTGCAGCTCATTTTTCACCCTGGATGTTTGGCTCCTATGCCCAGGGCCCCACAGGAGTGGAGATGGGCACCCAGCTCCTCCCTCCCAAGGGTGAGCAGGTTGTGGGGCACAGGATGGCCCTATCTGCAGGGCGGGGGGGCTGCTGGGTGGTGTCTACCCTGTAGGCTCCCCCAGGCCTGCTGGGTGATGAGATTGGAACCTCCCCAAGAAGTCACCCCCAGCAGCCATTAGGGAATTCCATTTTTATCCACACTTTGGGTTTCATTTTAAAAACTCATCAGGTACAGCTTCTCATTTTAAGATGTGTGGAAAGGTGGGGCGGGGACTGCCCCGGTTTGTCATAGCCCGGTCTGTTCCTCGGAAGGAATGGACTGTTGGAGACCCACCCTCAGCACTGGCCCAGTACCGCATGCCGTGAGGAACTCCAAGGAGAGCCCAGGCCTTGCCTTTGCATCTAGCCAGGAGGCCCTGCAGCAGGACACTGGATCCTTTACCTCTTGCTGGAAGGCTCTCTATGTGTGTATATAAATATAGATATATATATATACAATATATATGATAGAGATCTATTTTTATTCTGGTATTCTGTTAGGAAAAAGTAAATAAGAAAAAGCAAATGCTAATGATTTGCCTTGGGGTGCCCAGAGATGCTGATAATCAATTGTTGGAGATGGGAAAGTCTCCAGATGCACTTGGCTGTAAAGCATTCCCATGCAGGAAGCCACAGAGGGCTGGGCCAAGTTGCTGACACTGTCTGCAGATTGAATAAAGAGACTTGAAGGGAAAGCAAGTTCTGATGGCTGTCTGAAGCAGTGTGTTCATTCATCCGGCACTTAGCCCCAGGACAACCGTGAGCTGAGGCCACACTGGGAGGAGGGGCAGAGAAGCTAGGGTCAGACAGGTCGGGAGGAGGCAGGAGGGGAGGCAGTGGTCCTCCGGGAAGGTTGGACAAGCCAGGACGAGTAGGGAGGGGTCCAGGCAGGGCTGACTGGAGCAGGGTCAAGTCTGACCTCTGCTCTGTGCTTGAGATGCTACAGATCTGAGCGTCCTGCTGCATCCAGGGCACAGCAGGGAGAGCACAGGTAGACCTGACCTGCCGGTGCTGCAGATGAAGCACAGTCAGCACCTAGGGGAAAGCCTCAGCAGAGGTGTGGCAAGGATACAGGAAGCATCCCAATCAGGCACCTCTGCGGAGACACGTCCATGCCAACACATTCCTAATATATGTTAATGTTTCACCACATGATAATACACTGTATTATAGAACATGCATCAGAAATTTTAAAGGATGAGATAAATGCACACAGAAGAGTTTTCTTTTTGTACCACAAGGGTAACTACCCTTGAGGCTTCATCTAGAACTCAGCACTGGTATAGACAGATCTTTCTGGGCCCATCTCTGCTTCCCTGGGACCACTGTGTCCTCACCACGCCCTGGCCTCCTCTATGTAACCACATCTAACTATGGCTTTGCTGTCCTAGTGATGAAGGGCTTTTCTTAGAGCCTTTGGGTGTCCAGCTTTTCTGTTGTGATACTTTTTTTTTAAGGTGCCATTCAAAAACCTTGGTGATTTAGCCGTAGGTATCAAGTACTTGTCACATACCCTAACCTCAGCTCCTGGCCATCTCAGTTGAAAATTAAAAGACTGCCTTAAGCCACAGTGGTTACATTGTCTGCCAGGCTGGGAGAAAGCTCTAGAAAGCTCATCCTATAAGGTCATCAGCCTTCCTGTTCCTGGCTTTGTCCGAGCTGACCTGAAGTGGGTGGATGGTGGAATGTCAGGCAGTAGTGGAGACATGCTGAGCCCCAGGCATTTCCTGACACCCCAAATTCCAGTCTGCAGACCTCTCCCTCACACATACTCTCACACACACACACACACTCACACACACACAAGCCTTCATTGGAAAAGGCTTCATTGGAGGGAGCCAGACATCGTGTCCACAATAAGGGTTAGAGTATAGGGACAAGACTCGGGGCTGCCCTGTCACCCCAATGGCCCTTCCTCCTACTCTCCCCCCGCTTTCCAGGACACAGCCCCACTGTGTACTTCAGTATTAATCGTGTTTATCTGGCAGGCGCAGATATGCCCGGAATTTCGGCCCCCACCACGGACACTCCTGTCACCCCCACCCAGCACACATGCCGTCACCAGGCAAACATTTCTTGGCTATGGGAAGCCTCGTGCTGAACAAACCTCCCCATTTGCCCAGGCCCTGCCGCCAGCTCTTGATGGCTACCCACAGTTGGGGAGTCACGCACAGGCGAGCTGGCGGCCACCCACGCATGGTCCTGATCCAAGCGATTTCGGGCCTCAGGGAGGTCTGGACCACTGTCCATGGCCATAACTTCCGTCATACTTTCAACAGGCTCATTTTGATTGCCAAGAACAGAGACGCCCTGAAGGTAGCTCAAGGAGAGAGACAAGAGGGATCTCCCTGGAGCCCAGGGGCAGGGCGTGCAGCCGCGTGGCCCCTCTGCAGGGGGCAAGGGCCTGGGCACCGCTGCCACCTGGCCCGAATTTGAAGGCCCAGCTCTGTGGCCTTGAGCAAGTCACTCTGCACCGTTTCCTTGTCTGTGAAATAATATTGCTGATAGTCCCTGCTTTGTGAGCTGTTACAGTGCTTAAAAGAGAAAAACACGTACAGAGCCGGCATCAGTGCTAGGCCCACAGGAAAACAAAACACACGGGAGCCATTATTGTCACTGCGGCTGCCTGCTCCGGGCTCCTTTCCCTGTGGCCTGGCTGTGGTCATGCAGGGGGCCTGCTCCTGAAGACGCCCCCCCCAGCACCACCCGCTCCAGCCCCAGCCCTGACTGACCCACGTTGCTGAGGCAGATCCCCTCTCGCTTTCCCCTGGGTTGCTGAGCAGCTTGTAGATCACCGCCCTTGGGCAGGTGCCTTCCCTCATCCAGTCTACTGTGACTAGAAGGCGGAGGCCCCATGATACAAACCGTCTGGAGGTCTAAGTGGGCAATGACCAGGCCTCGTTCCTTCAAGCCTTGCCCCTTCTGGGCAATGGGTACGATGCAGATGCCTGGAAGATGCTGACAACAACTCAGCCCCCTGGAACACCTCTTCCTTCCCTCTTCTTATCATTGTCCCTTACAGTGCAACCATGGGGGGCTCACGAGTTGTTCTCTTGGAATGATGATGCAATGACAATGGTACAGTACTAATTCCTCCTTGCACTGTGCTGATTATAAGGCACTTTACTCAGCACTGACCTTTTTCTCCCATGGCACTTCTTTGGGAGTCATGTCAGCTTAGAGAGGTAGGTGGCCTTTGTCTCCATTAAAGATATAGACATCATGGTGCCATCACTCACAGTGACTTGGTAAATGGCAGGGCCTGCAAACAATCTGCTGGGTCTCACCCTCAGGGAAAACTGACACAGGTGACTCTTTCCTCCTGACAGGAGGCCAGTTTGGTCTGGGAAAATCTGTCTGGGGTCTATAATACCTAAGTAGATCCTCCTAAGGGGTGGGGGAAAGGCACCACACAGGCAGGGCAAACAACAAGAAAACAAGAACTGAAAAATTCTGATCTGTTAAACAAAACCTAAGCTAGAGGTCCAAAATAAGCTGAACTGAATGTCAAAGAACAGATAGACAACAAAGTCATCCAGCAAGAAAATCCTAGGTAAAAAAAAAAAGTGAAAACAATCTCCAGAATAAACTAATTAAAGCAATTAAATGCCTAGACACCAGCAAAAAATAATGAGTCATACTAGGAAAATTGAAGATATGTCCCAGTCAAAGGAACAAACCAGCAATTCAAATGAGATACAGGAGGTGAAACAATTGATTCAGAATGTTCGAACGGACATGGAAAACATCATCAAAAATCAAATCAGTGAATTGAGGGAGGATATAAAGAAGGCAAGGAATGAACAAAAAGAAGAAATCAAAAGTCTGAAAAAAAATCACA
>PVIY010048575.1:0-17218 GCA_004026745.1 Myrmecophaga tridactyla
TGCATATGAGAATGATAGAGGGAGGAGGGCTGGGGCATAAATGAAATCACAAAGAAAGATAGACGATAAAGATTGAGATGGTGTAATCTAGGAATGCCTAGAGTGTATAATGATAGTGACTAAATGTACAAATTTAAAAAATGTTTTTGCATGAGGAAGAACAAAAGAATGTCATTACTGCAGTGTGCTGAAAATAGATAGTAATTAATATTTTAAAATTTCAACTTATAAGCAAAAAATGCTTATTTGGTACAAATTTATACTTTGACTAGTGCATCTCCTAATATAACTTATGTAGATAGTTGATTGAACACCTTAAGTACATGGAACTTTGTATAGGACATGAGATTTTGTTGGTTTGTCCAGGTGATGCCCTGATGAATCCCAGAGTGATCTGATCAGTGAGTGGAAAAGTATTTGCAAAGTCCCCTTTGTGGAATGGTGAGAACGGGGGGAAACTCAACTTCCCCAAGTTGAATTCTTGATATTCTCACAAGCAGTGTGGGCAACCAAAGCTATAGGCTGAGTCCCCAGTCTTGGGGTTTGTTTATATGAAACTTAACCCCACAGGGGATAGGTCAAGCCTACTTAAAATTAGGCCTAAGTGTCACCCCCAAGAGAACCTCTTTTGTTGCTCAGATGTGGCCTCTCTCTCCAGCCAACACAGCAAGCACAGTCATCACCCTCCCCCTGTCTACGTGGGACATGACTCCCAGGGGTGTGGACCTTTCTGGCTACATGGGACAGAAATCCTAGAATGAGCTGAGATTCAGCATCAAGGGATTGAGAAAAACTCTAGAATGAGCTGAGACCGAGCATCAAGGGATTGAGAAAACCTTCTTGACCAAAAGGGGGAAGAGTGAAATGAGACAAAGTGTCGATGGCTGAGAGGTTCCAAACAGTTGAGAGGTTATCCTGGAGGTTATTCTTATGCATTAAGTAGATATCACCTTGTTAACCAAGATGTAATGGAGAGGCTGGAGGGAACTGCCTGAAAATGTAGAGCTGTGTTCCACTAGCCATGTTTCTTCATGATGATTGTATAATGATATAGCTTTCACAGTGTGACTGTGTGATTGTGAAAACATTGTGTCTGATGCTCCTTTTATCTACCTTGTCAACAGCTGAGTAGAACGTATGGAATAAAAATAAATAATAGGGGGAACAAATGTTAAAATAAATTTAGTTTGAAATGCTAGTGATCAATGAAAGGGAGGAGTAAGGGGTATGGTATGTAAATATTTTTTTTTTCTGTTTGTTTTATTTTTCCGTTGTCTTTTTATTTCTTTTTCTGAATTGATGCTAATGTTCTGGGAAATGAACATGATGATGAATATGCAACTATGTGATGATATTGTGAATTGCTGAGTGTATGTGTTGGGAATGTTTGTGTTTCTTGTAATTTTTTTTTAATTAATAAAAAATAAAAAAAAAAACATATCTGTCTTCAAGAACCTATAAATAAAGCGACAACCCACTAATGTGGGTTAGAAGTCGCTCCTCTCAGTATGGTATTTTTTTGTTTGTTTCTTTAAAAAGCACTATTTCTTATAGGACTCTTATTGATCACACAGTAGTTACAAGAATGTTGGATATAATGACATACACAATCTGAACAAGACAGGCTGACTGAGAATTTACATCACGTGGTAAAAACATAGAGTCAGAGTTAGCAATAACTCAGAGTTAGTAGACAGACGCATGTGGGTTGGGGGTGGGGGCGCGGAGGTAGGGACCCCTCTGAGGTTGGGCATGTGGGCCCCCAGCAGTACAGCTCTGTTCTGCGCCAGGATACATCTCCCACCAAGAGAGACAGGCTTCCACGCACCTAAAGGCTAGAAGGAACCCTGACCTGCTGCAGACACCTGAGCTGACGATCTGGGATCGTTCTGGGACACACCCGCAACAACAGTGACTACTAAACGCCATGCAAGTGGCAGGAAGCATCGTCACTTACTCTAGGTGGGTGTTCTAGTTTGCTAGCTGCCAGAATGCAATATACCAGAATCAGAATGGTTTTTAAAAAGGAGAATTTAATAAGTTGCTAGTTTACTGTTCTAAGGCTGAGAAAATGTCCCAATTAAAACATGTCTATAGAAATGTCCAATCAAAGGCATCCATCCAGGGAAAGAGATCTTGGTTCAAGAAGGCCAATGAAGTTCAGGGTTTCTCTCTCAAGTGAGAAGGCACATGGTGAACACAGTCAGGGCTTCTCTCTCAGCTGGAAGGGCACATGGCGAACACAGTGTCATTTGCTAGCTTTCTCTCCTGGCTTCCTGTTTCATGAAGCTCCTCGGGAGGCGTTTTCCTTCTTCATCTCTAAAGGTTGCTGGCTCATGGACTCTCTGCTTCATGGTGCTGCAGCATTCTCTGCTCTCTCTGAATCTCTTTCATTCCCCAAAATGTTTCCTCTTTTATAGGACTCCAAAAACTTATCAAGACCCACCCCAAATGGGTGGAGACATGTCATCACCTAATCCAGTTTAACAACCAATCTTGATTAAATCACATCTCCAGGGAGATGATCTGATTACAGTTTCAAAGATACAGTATTGAATAGGGATTATTCTACCTTTATGAAATGGGATTTAGATTAAAACATGGCTTTTCTAGGGTACATACATCTTTCAAACCAGCACATCATCACAATTGACTTTTTTTCTTTCTTTTTTGTAAAAAAATAACATATATACAAAAAAAGCAATAAATTTCAATGTACAGCATCACAATTAGGTACAGAACATATTTCAGAGTTTGACATGGATTATGATTCCACAATTTTAAGTTTTTACTTCTAGCTGCTCTAAGATACAGGAGACTGAAAGAGATATCAACTAAATGATTCAGCAATCATATTCCTCTGTTAAATCCTATCTTCTCTGTATAACTCCACCATCACCTTTGATCTTTCTATCCCTCTCTTTAGGGGTGCCTGGGCTACGGCCATTCTAACTTTTTCATGTTGGAAGGGTCTGTCACTAATATGGAGTAGGAAGATGGAACTATCTGATATTTTGGAGAGGCTGGGCCTTCTAGGTTTCGGGATGTATCTGGTTCAAGGACCCATCTGGAGGTTGTAGTTTTCTGAAAAGTTACTCTAGTGCATGGAACCTTTGTGGAATCTTATACAGTGCCCTAGGTGCTCTTTAGGATTGGCTGGAATGGTCCTGGTTGGGGGTTGGCAGGTTATGATAGGTAGCAATGTCTAACTGAAGCTTGCATTAAGAGCAACCTCCAGAGTAGCCTCTCGACTCTATTTGAACTTTCTCTGCCACTGATACTTTATTAGTTACACTTCTTTTCCTCCCTTGGTAGAGTTTTATACCTGATCAGAATATATGCTTTTCTTAAGAGACAAAAATTATAACTTTTCAAAAAAAAGTAACTTTTCACAAGGGTGGTGGTGGAATATCCTAAAGAGGAGATTAGGACAAACTATTAACATATATTGCAAGGAATATAACTTTAGTATTTTGTATATTTCTGTGTTAGTGCAGCATATCTTGGGCAGTACTTTTTTTGCCTTTTGTACAAATTTCAAAAGTATTTTATCTATTGGGTTGAAGAATATTTGAAATGAATCACAGTTTCAATACTGGTATAGTTTATAAATAAATATAGAGAAGATCTTTGAAGCCCTTATTCAAAACTAAAAAAACTACAAGTAAACTCACCACTGAATTCACTTAATATTCTTCCCAAATTACAGTAAAAATCTAAATAAATGATATTCTTTTATTGTTCCTTTTTAAAGTCTTCCACCAGCCTACTCAAACACCGATTAATAAAATTCAAAATAATATTTTATACAGCAAAGAAAACAGCTACATTGCTAAAAGCAGGTGTTTTAAAACATCATTTCTTTCAAGTCTTCTTCTCCATTATCAAACATTTTTTAGCATGAATGAATACTACAGTTGCGATTTATAGACCTCTACATGACATATATGGAAAGGGATATAAATGATAGGAAATATAGAACAAACACTCATGAAGCTACCCAGGAATGTGTTAATCTCTGCAAAATATTAGGATTGGTTCGGAACTTGACTGAACAGCTGCGTTAAGCCTTTCAAAGCTGAAGAAATAGCCAATCAATTCCCCATCTCCATCTTTTCTTTGTTTCATGTGACTTACTTTATTCAATGGAAGTATCACAAATCACCTAGAGGGTTTGTTAGACACAGGCTGCAGGGCCCCACAACCAGAGTTTAATTTAGAAGGTCTAGGGAAGGGTCCCTAAATTTGCATTTCTCACAAGTTTTAGGTGATGCTGATGCTTTGTGACTGGTTCAAGGACCATATACAGAAAACCATAATAAGGGGAACATGGGCTTAAAAGTCTCAATGCTTAACCCATTACTGCCATTAGAGATCTTTGGATGGGACAGGGTCACTGGCAGAAGCAGAGAAGGAAAAAGGTAACAACAAAAAGGGCAAAGAGAGATGGGAAACAGAAGAGGAAGAGGGAAAGAGAGAGACAAATTTATCACATAACATAAAAAGGACGAAAACTGATGCATGTTATGCCGGTTTGAATCTGTAGTATACCCCAAAAAAGCCATGCCTTTAATCCTTGTTCGTTATTGCTGGGTGGAATCTTTTGATTAGATTATCTCCATGGAGATGTGGCTCGCCCAACTGTGGGTATTAACTTTTGCATAGAGGGAGATGCGACTCCACCCATTCCAGGCGAGTCTTGATTAGTTTACTGGAATCCTTTAAAAGAGGAAGCATTTTGTGGAGTTCCTTTTTAGAGCCACGTGACAGAGCCATGAGAGCCATGAGAGCCCACGCAGCCTGAGAACTTTGGAGATGAAGAAGGAAAATGCCCCTGGGAGAGCTTCGTGAAGCAAGAAGCCAGAACAGAAAGCTAGCAGATGTCGCCATGTTCACCTTGTATATTTCCAGTTGAGAGAAAAACCCTGAACTTCATCGGCCTTCTTGAATGAAGGTAACTTCCCGTTGGTGCCTTAATTTGAACATTTTTATAGATTTGCTTTAATTGGGACATTTTCATGGCCTTAGAAATATAAACTTGCAAGTTAATAAATTCCCCCTTTTAAAAGCCATTCCATTTCTGGTATATTGCATTTCAGCAGCTAGCAAACTAGAACACATGTGCTTACAACTAGTAGAGAGGTATTTATGCTACCTAAATAAAGTTGAGTTCTGCATAAATACAATTTGGGGGCTGGCTTGAACATTATCTAATGGCTGTTATCCTACCTACAACCATTACACAGCACGAAATTTACACTAGTGTAGTTTTCTGTGATCTGAACACTAAGATTTTTCTCAGATAACAATAACATCTGAGGCCCCTAAACAGAAAAAAACATATTTGTATATATATAACCAAAAGGTAATGTGAAACCTTCAGTGGAAATTAGACTTTAAAGGTCACTTATTATATTCTAAAGATTTACCGAAAAACAAACAAAAACAACAACAACCAGAGACACAAATCTGATTCACTCTTTCTCTGTAATCATCCTGGGAACAAGTGACCTTTCTAGCAGCCAATATATATAATTCTTCAATAAACTCCATACCATGTTGAAGAAATTTCATTTAAGACTTTCATTTTGGTATATCCTGGTAGCATAAATTAACTTAACTCTATGTGCCACCCATATCAAGAATGGAGTTCTTAGAGATCTCATGAAACTAACCACCTAACTGAAAAGTGAAAAAAATAAATGCAAGCAACTAACAAATGGAAAAAAAAAAATTAGAACTCAATGACTTGGCATAGAAGACTACACGCTGAGCACTAAATAGCAGGTAGACTTTCCTTTTCTTCCTTATCAATCTAAGCTCTGTATAAATGCCCATCACTCTTTGCAAGGGCTGACTGAAAATTTAAGAGTTTAAGAATGTAAGAGTGTAAGATCACCACTATATTAGAAGTAGTAAATGCAATTTCTAATAAAGAAACGAAATGAGTAGTATATAAGAGATTTAAAAATAATTTTCAAACTATATATATATATATATTTTTTTTTAACTTGGGCAGGCACCGGAAATCGAACCCGGGTCCTCTGGCATGGCAGGCGAGCATTCTTACCTGCTGAGCCACCGTGGCCTGCCCGCAAACTATATCTTAACTCACAATTTTTGCCAGAATCTGAAAGTGTGTACCAGCCCTTTCCTTCTCGGGTAGCAATAATATATTTGAAAATAGTGACCATTAAGAACCAGAATACATACAATACCAGGGCTATAAATGAGTGAGATTTATAATTCAAGCTAAAACTCTTTCATTCTAACAATGTAAGTCTTTAGGCCCTAACTTAGTATTTCTACAAACACTGTGGTCATATTAAGTTGCATTTTTTTATTTTTAAGTACTACATACACACAGTAGATATTGACCAAATAGAATAATAAGAACATACATTAGATCCATGCCGGCCAAGAACTTCCCATTCACCACTGGTAATAGCTATTTCCTCTTTGACAGGGCACTTGAAATCACCTGAAGATAAAAATAGTGATAATTCAGTACTTTATACCAGACTATTAGCAATTAAACCAATGAAGAGTAGTATTCTATACTCTTTTTTTTTTAAGTTGCATTAAAAAATCCAAATTATATTCAGGATGATGAAAATGTTTTGGAACTATATAGCAGTAATGGTTATACAACAGTGTAAATGTAGTAAATGCCACTGAATTGTTCACTTTAACACGGTTAATTTTATGTTATATGAATTTCACATTTTTGTTTTGTATGCTGTATGGTGGGGTTACATTTCATTCTTTTTCTATGTGAGTATCCCATTATTGCAGCACCATTTGTTGAGTTTTTTGCTTGTTTGTTTGTTTTTGTGGGTTTCTTTGTTTGTTTGGGAAGTGCATGGGCTAGGAGAATTGAACCTGGGTCTCCCACATGACAGGCAAGAATTCTGCCACTGAACCTACCCTCACATCTTTAAAAGTATATTTTTAAAAATCGACATTATGAGTGTTCATAATAGTCTGGAATAATGACAGAAGGATCCACGTAGATAATGTGAAAACAATTTTTTTTCCCAAAAAGCTAAGAAAACTCAGAAACACTTCCCGACCTTTGTTAGGTCAAACAAAGAAGTCTAATGGCTTGATTGAGGCATTTCTTTCAGAAATGCAGCAAACTATTTTCAAAGTCACAGAAGAAAAATTTTAATGTAATTTGTTTTTCTTTTGCAAACAAAAACCAAGCCTAAGTTTTTGCCATAGTAAATACTAACATGCCACATTTATCTTTATGAGATGCTCCTTATACATGAGGCTCTCTCAGAGACCTAAAGAGGAGGTTAGAAAACGAAAATCATTTCTCTTTTACTAACTTCTGATACATACAGTTATGTGGAGTGACAGTTGAAGATAACATGGTATAGGTATAGGGTCTTAAACAGGGGTCCACACAAGTGAAAAAAAATCAGTTTAACTGTTCTTAGATACAAAAATTCAACTTAGCATTTACAGTCAGAAAATGTTATTTAACACACATAAAACAAATACTAATTGTTTCACATTACAGTAATTTAAGGAAGAAACAAGAAGGAAAGAAGAAAATGAAGTGGACATCAAGGAAAAGGAAAAACACTTAGAGCAAGAAAAACGAAGAGAAACGTAGGGAGATGAAAAGAAGAGGCAGACAAACTGAGAGGCTCAGAAACAGACACTGACAGGGTACAGTGCTTGGTGTTCTGAGGTGAATGTTAACTGAGGTAATACTTCTTATGCTCTTTAATTGGGCCGTAAAATTTTAAATCATCATCTTTTTATTGCTGTCCCTAAAATGTTTTAGGCAATTAACTATACAGCTCTATGATTAGTCTTCATTAAACTTTCTGGAATTCCCTAAAAGGATTTAGTTTTTGAACAACAGAAGAGTTGGCAAGGGCAATTTCACACCGAGGGCCAAGTTAAGGATCTCAAGAAGACAGCCCCTATTTTAGACATACAATATCTTGTCTGCCTTACAAAATTATGCTAAGAAAGAGAAGCAGAGTCATAGAGTATTCACTCTGCTAGTCCTTAGATGTAGCTCACCATTTCCCAAATTGGAATGATATTTAAAAGGCCATGTTGAGTCTGTTAAGTTAAAACAGTAGTTAAGCATGTAACATAATGCACCATAAACTGCCAAAATGAACTCTACATTATTAAAGTAGAATACTAGAACTCCAGTTTAAAAAAATGCAGAAGTATATAACGTACCATTCCACTTTTTCTAGCCTTACACATCCATTCTGTATTATATTGCCTAGAAGGAAACCACCGTTTTTTAAAGAGAAATTAACTTCAACTGACACAATTCTTAATTTTAGTTTGGGCAACCTAAGTCTATCAATTTGAAGCGAAGTGACTATAAACTGACTTCAGTGAAGATGCATATAGTTTTAAAAATTACACCAAGGCAAAGAAAGTAAAAATAAGTAATTCCCCTATCCAGAGATTACCCATTATTAAGTTTATTATATATCTGTCAAGAACGTTGTCCTTTTTTGACACATGCATGTATTCATATATTAGTTTTACAATTTACGATAATGAAGCAAGTACTTCTGCTTATAAAGTATATAAAAGAACACTACTCTGTCCCTCCCACCTTCTGCCCCCAATATTTTTAAATGAAAAAAACAATTTCTTACTTGGAGCAGGCAGTCCTCCACTGGATCGTTTATATTTGCTTTCCTTTAAAATAGATGTGATTTTATATAAATGACGGAAACCTGTTTTGCATTCAGAGGCAAAAATAAACTCAATTTCATCTTCATGACTTTGGGGAAAAACATGAAAGATGTCATGGATCTGCAAAATGAATAGCTTAATTTACTATATACATGAAAATATTACATAAACAATTCAATTATGCTAGAGAAAGTGGCATTACTTGATAATCATATTTGAAGTATAAATAATTGTCAGTGCTAAGGGTATATGGCATATTTATAATTATAGATTTTGCCTGGGCCTTTAGAATTTATCTTTCTTTAGCCAAATACTTGATTCATTGAGAAATAAACATTGCCAAATGTACATAACCGAAAGCATTTTTTTAACTCATCATTTTTGTAACCCTTTGAAATATGGCACAAGATTTGCTTAATGAAATAAATTTATTATAGAAATAATGAGGAATTTTTTTTTCCTTTCTACCAGTTGAGGGGAAAACAGATATTCATCTGTGTTATGTGAATCATATGAAGTCTCTATGCAGCCAGTGAGTGAGCTGGCTTTATTTAATTCTTTTATACCTTAAGTTTTTTCTGATAAATTGGAAAATGCAAAATTCAGTCCAAAACTGGTATTTTTGATATAGCTGGCCAACTTAAGAAAAGTCCTTTCCAGACAAGACTTTTGAAGTCCTCTTAGAAGAACTGGTGAGGCTGGAGATGAGGCTGTGTATTTAACACCTGATGTATCCAGGAGCAACAGCAAATCTGCAGCAAGGGAGATGCCATTTCAATGGCACTGACTTTTATCTGTAGATCATTGCATTCTAGAACCATTATGCAGACTTGAAATAGTCAAACTAAGGAAATAATATTCATGGTTCCTTCGAACTGAAAAAAATGATTTCAATAGTTTGTTAAGAAACTTAATTTGCTTTATCATTCTGAGAAAATACTTAACCAAGTACAGAGAAAACTGCATACATTTATCCAGATGTCTGTTGTCTCTTCATAGATAATCAGTGGGGTCACAGAATCAGGAACTGACTCAATGAGTCTCTGTCTTTCCATGGCATCATCTTCTACTGGGATAAATAATTCAGGCGAGACTAACACTATCTGTAGGCGAGTTTGGGAGCGATCTAGTAGGATGGACCAAGCACTATTTAAACGAATAAAAGAGAAGCACCAGAAATAAAGCAAGCTTTTGGGAAAAAAAAAAAAATACCCCCCCCTACTCTCTCTCCTATCATTTACAAACAGTTAATTTAGAATACTCTACATTTATTTTTTTATTTCTATTTTTGCATACATTTATTTTAAAAAGTAAATTCGATAACATTTTTTAGAAGTGGTTTTCTTTAAATTTCTAAAACCACAGGTAGCTTTTGAAATTGTTTATTCCCCCTAGAATCAATAAATGCTAGTCAAACCCTTGTACATTGTTGGTGGGAATATAAAATGGGGCATTTACTGTGGAAAACAGTAGCAGTTCCTCAAAAAGTTGAACACAGAACTACCATATGACCTGGCAATCCCACTTCTAGGTATATACACAAAAGAACTGAGATTAGGGATCAGACAAGTATTTGTACACCAATTTTTGTAGCAGCATTATTTACAGCAGTCAAAAGGTGGAAGCAACCCAAATGCCATCAATGGATGAATGGATAAACAAAAGTGATATATCTATACAATGGAATATTACTTAACCATAGGAAGGAATGAAGTTCTAATGCATGCTATAATATAGTTGAATCTTAAAGATACCATGTGGAATGAAATAAGTCAGACAAAAAAAGACAGATATTGCATGATTTCGCTATATCAAATAACTAGAATATGCAAATTCAGAGACAAGAAATAAATTACAGGTTACCTGGAATGATGGAAAAATTTTGGTAATGGACAGGGGTGATGGTAGCAAAACATTATGAATATTTTTAACACCACTGAACTGTACACTTGAAAGTAGATTAAAAGGGAAATGTTATGATGTATTTATGTTATTTATCTATAAATAAATGAATGAATGAGTACCAGTGAACAAATGCCAGACTTATGAAATTCCTGTTGTCTATATATTTAAACAAAGAAACTATACACAATCATCTTCACATAAAATTTGACAAATATTTCTGCTTAAATTATACAATATTAAAAAAATAAAAAACCAAAACTCTTAAGTACGAGCCTTAAAGTCATAAAATTTAACCACAAATAACACTGTGAAACCATGACTGGCTGAGTAACAGACAGAACACATCTATGCTTACAGGATCGCAAATTTCTAAGTCCACTTAGTTCAAGAATAATTCAGCTGTAGAAATAACTATACTGAAAGTCTACATGTGAAAGTAGCTCCAACAATAAAGCAAACCTAACAGCACAGACATTTCTAAAGCTCTGGAACATAAATTAGGTGTAAAGAAGTGACAATTTAACATACGCACTATTTTCCCTCTGGAGTCCATCCAGCTCTGGCAATATATTCAACTCCTTCAAACAGAATCTCAAAAGGTTGAATCAGTTCCTTATCTATGACATCTATAATCTATTAAAAAAGAAAAAAAAGAATCTAGTTATAGAAAACTTGGATAATTAACTAGATCAACAGTCTACTTAAACCATTAATTAACAGCATGATACTTCTTTTAGACTTAGGTATCAAAAACAGCACATAAGATACAGCAAAACCAGCAGTAAGTTATCGGTTACCTAAGTTGATTACCTTTATGTCTAACAGAACTCTTGATAATTACTGGTAAAAGTTTGGTTTTCTACATTTTATACCTAATCTAGTACCTACAAAAAAATAATAGCTCCCAGTTCCCTATATTTTATCCTAAAATATACTTGTGTAATATATTAATGAAATGGCCCTGGCTAAGCAAACTTTTTTCCTTTAAAAGTCTAGCAGATATAGAAGAAAATATAGGTAAATATCTTATAAATCTCATGAAGAGGTGGTTTCCTAGACTTATAACTTTGGGCTTACAGCCAAAGTGTGAACAACAATAAAAGAAATAGGTAAATGGGATCTCCTCAAAATTAAACACTTTTGTCCATCAAAGAACTTTGTTAGGAAAGTAAAAAAAAAGCAGCCTACAATATTTGGAAACCACATATTAGATAAGGGTTTAATACCCAGAATATATAAAGAGATTCCACAACTCAGCAACAAAAAGACAAATAACCCAATTTTTAAAATGTTGGGCAAAAGACATGAACAAACACTTTCAGAAGAACGGCCAAAAGGCCCATGAAAAGATGCTCAGCTTCCCTGGCTATTAGGGAAATGCACATCAAAACCACAATGAGATATTACCTAACACCTACTAAAATGGCCATTATCAAAAAAACAGACAATGACAAGTGCTAGAGAGAATGTGGAGAAAGAAGCAGACTTATTCACTGTTGGTAAGAATGCAGAATGGTGCAACTGCCCTGGAAGGCAGTTTGGTGGTTCCTCAGGAAGCTAAGTATAGAACTGTGGTATGATCCAACAATCCCATTACTAGGTATATATTTAGAAGAACTGAAGGCAAGGACACAAATGGACATTTTCACACCAATGTTCACAGTAGCATTATTCATGATTGCCCATAGATAGAAAAAGCCCAAATGTCCACCAATAGACGAACGGCTAAACAAGCTGTGGTATATACATATAATGGAATATTATGTAGGTGTAAAACAGAATAAAGTCATGTAGCATGTAACAACGTAGATGAGGACATTATGCTAGGTGAAATTAGACAAAAACAAAAGGACAAAAACTGTATGCTCACTAATATGAACTAACTTTGAGAGTTAAAGTTAAGGACTCAGGTTATCGGAGATAGAAAGGGTAGAGACTGAGCATTTGGTGCTGAAGGAGTACAGAATGTGCAACAGGACTGGTTGCAAAGACTCAGGAATGGACAGCACAGTACTATTTGATGGTAGCACAATAATATAAATACGTTGAATGTGAGTATAGTTGAGGGAGAAGGGCTGGGGACACGCATGACATCAGAAGAAAAAAATAGAGGATAAAGATTGAGATGGTATAACTTAGGAGTGCCTAGAGTAGAGAGTGATAGTGATTAAATGTACAAATATAAGAATGTTTTGTTTTTGCATGAGGGAAAATGAATGTCAATATTGCAAGGTGCTGAAAATGGGATGGTACACAAGAAAAAATACAATCAATGCATGCTAGGGTCTACAGTGAACAGTAACACTGTAATATGCTTCCATTGAATGTAATAAAGGCAATATGCCAAAACTAAATGTCAGTTAGCGGGGGATATGGGGGAGGGGTATGGGATTCTTTGTGGAAGGAAATGCCCTCATATAGACTGTGATGGTAAAGGCATGGCTATATGATTATAGCAGGAACCACTGATGTTTTACTTAGGTTGATTTTATGACGTGCAAATAAAACTGTTTAAAAATAAACAAGAGACACAAGTACTGGAGAAAATGTGGAGAAGAAGATGTCCTATTCACTGCTGGTAGGGAAGCAGAGTGGTGCAGCCCCTTTAGAGGGCAGTGTGGTGGTTCCACAGGAGGTTAGCGGTGGGGTTGCCATATGATCCTGCAACCCCACTGCTACGTATATACTTGGAGGACTGAGCGTAGGGACAACAATGGACATTCGCACACTGGTGTTTATAGTGGCAGTAGTCACGATCAGCAATGGATGGAGGTAGCCTAAGGGTACATCAACCGAGGAATGGAAGGGGGAACTCTGGTGTATACATATAACAGACTGAGTGGCTACAAGAAGAAATGAAGTTGTGAGGCATGCAAGCAGGTGAATGAACCTTGAGAACAGGATGCTGAATGAAATGTCAGAAGCAAAAAGGCAAAAATTATCATGCCTCACTCAAAAGGACTTACAACTGAAATTGAGAGCATGGGTTATCAGATTGGGACCTACTGTAAAGGTTCCTACATTGTATGCTTTTTTTTGGGTATTTTTATTGTAAACTTTAACAAACAAACATACAAACATTCTTGGCATACAAATATTCTATACAAAGAGTACAATCAATGGCTCACAACATTATCACATAGTTATGTATTTATTACCATGATTTTTTTTGAATATTTGCATCTCTCCAGCAAAAGAAAGAAAAAAGAAAAAACTCATACATACCATACCCTTTATCCCTCCCTCTCATTGACCACTAGTATTTCAATCTACTCAATTTATTTAACCTTTGTTCCCCTTATTATTTATTTTTTATCCATATTTTTTACTCATCTGTCCATACCCTAGATAAAGGAGCATCAGACACAAGATTTTCACAATCATACAGTCACAATGTAAAAGCTATACATTAAACAATCATCTTCAAGAAACATAGCTACTGGTATACAGCTCCACAGTTTCAGGCACTCCCTTCTAGTCGCTTCAATACACCATCAACTAAAAAGGGGATTTCTGTATAATGTGTAAGAATAACTTTCAGGATAACCTCTCAACTCTGTTTGAAATCTCTCAGCTACTGCCACTTCATTTTGTCTCATTTCTCTTTTCCCCCTTTTGGTCAAAAGTGTTTTTTCAATCCCTTGTGCCGAGTCCTAACTCATCCCAGACTTTCTGTCCCATGTTGTCAGGGAGATTTACACCCTGGGAGTCATGTCCCACACAGAGGGGGCTGGGCAGTGACTTCACTTGCCCTGTGGGCTTGGAAAGAAAGAGGCCACATCTGAGCAACAAAAGAGGTTCTTTGGTGGGGGGAGTGACTCTTAGCCCTAATTTTAAGTAGGTTTAGCCTATCCTTTGCGGGATAAATTTTATAGGGGCAAACCCCAAGATTGAGGGCTCGGCCTACTGATTTGTTTGTTTCCACTGCTTGTGAGAATATCAGGAATTCTCCAAATGGGAGATTGTATGCTCTTATAGCAGTCACATCTATTCTGGAGTTGTAACTATTATTTTTAAATTCTGAGATGCTGAGCTATTTGCGTATTACCTGGTCATTCCCTGGAACTTCAGGTATTTGTGCGATACCTAAGACTCAGAGCAAGAGCTCTAAAGCTATGAAAGTCAGCATTACCCCACACAGCAACTGTTAAAATAGTTGAAAAAGTGAACAGATTTTGACTAGAGATATGAATGAAGTTGATTTGGATAGGACTAAGGTGAATCAGAATACAGGGTAAAGGATGATATAGTTCATATTTTAGAACTTCTACTTCTGTGTGAGACCAAAGGGAAAGATGTTTGGGTTATCACGTTACCTAATTTAATTTGTATGGTCAGTTTAGTTGAACATCATAAGTACAAGGAATCTTGAATAGGGCATGAGATCTTGTTGGTTTGTCCAAGTTAGTATGATGCCCTGATATATCCCAGAGTAATTGGGGTAGTGAATAAAAAAATATTTGCAAAATCCCCTTGGGGGACTGGGGAGAAAGGAGGAAATATTCAACTTCCCTATTTGGAGAATTCCTGACATTTTTGCAAGCAGTAGGGATAACCAAATCAATAGGCTGAGCCCTCGCTTTTGGGGTTCGTTCCCATGAAACTTACTCCTGCCAAAAGATAAGATAAACATACATATAGTTATCCCTAATGGTTATCCCCAGAGAACCTCTTTTGTTGCTCATGAGTGGCCCCTCTCTCTCTAAGCCAACTCAGCAGGTGAACTCACTGCTCTCCTCCCACACAGGACGACTTCCAGGGGTACAAATCTCCCTGGCAATGTGGGACAGAAATCCTAGGCATGATGGGATTGAGAAAACATTCTGATCAAAAGGGAAAAGAGAGAAATGATGCAAAATAAAGTTTCAGTGGCTGAGAGATTTCAAACAGAGTTGAGAGGTTATCCTGGAGGATATTCTTATGCATTATATAGATGCTTCTTTTTAGTTTGTGGTGTAGTGGAGTGGCTAGAGGGGACTGCCTGAAACTGTGGAGCTGTGTACCAGTAGCCATGTTTCTTGAAGATGACTGTATAATGATAAAGCTTTTATAATGTGACTACGTGATTATAAAAACCTTGTGTGGGCGGCTGCCGTGGCTCAGCAGGCAGAGCTCCGACCTGCCATGATGGAGGTCTGGAGTTCGATCCCTGGTGCCTCCTGCCCATATGCAAAATTAAAAAAAAAAACAAGAAAAAAAAAAAACCTTGTGTCTGATGCTCCCTTTATCGAAGGTATGGATAAAAAATAAGGACAATAAATACTATTAGTAAAGAAATAAGGACAATAAATAAATAATGAGGGGATAATGGGTAAAAAATTGGGCAGGTTGAAATACTCGTGGTCAATAAGATGGAGGGATAAGGGGTATGGAATGTATGGCTTTTTATTTTTATTTCTTTATCTGGAGTGATGCATGCTGATGAATACAAAACTATGTGATAATATTGTGAGCCACTGATTGCATACTTTGGATGGACTGTATGCGCATAAAGATATCTTAACAAAAATATTTTTTAAAAAAATGTCTAGCAGAGGCATCTCTCTCCCATGAGCATGCCTGTGCTCACCCCTAAAGTGTTCTTTCTTTCTCTTCAATAAAGTGACCCCCCTCAAAAAATAGTCTAGCAGACAAGACTGCTTTTTAACCAATGCATGCAATTTATAGGCATTTGCCCACATGGAAAGCATCAGTACAAAAGAGATGAGATATTTAATCCACCACAGACATCTACCCAACACAGAAGGTAACTAAACAGATAATAACCACAATATCATTTTTTTTTCATATTCATTTAGAGATTAACACAGCAAAGAGGAAAGACTATTGGAAAGAAATGGTAAATACACATTTCAGGTCAACCCAAAATTATGAGCCACATATGTCTCAGCAAATTCAATGAATCCAAAAAATAAAGTGTATTTAAGATCTCTACTAGACTAACAGACTAGACTAGTCAAAAGACATAGTCAACATTTTATACTCACCCTTCCTTCAGCATCAATCATTATTTCTGAAATCTTAAAAGTGACTTTTGGATTTGCTGTACCTTTGGAAAGAGACATAAATTAGTAGTAATACATATCCAAAATTATTCAAACTGTTTTTTTTAGGTCAGATAATTTTACTATTTAAATGATCTCAGGAAATGCCTATTTTAGTTCATAAGCGTGGAACTAGAGAGGTTACATTTTCTCATACTCAAAATAACTTTGCTAGAACAATCATCTTTACATTTCAGTTAAGTCAGGAATATTGTATTTTTTTTTTTAATTTATTGGGTCAGGAATTTTTTTTTAACTTCTTTTTATCGTATAGTATAACATATATACAGAGCAAAAAAATAAAAAAAAGCAATAGTTTTCAAAGCACTCTTCAAAAAGTGGTTACAGGATAGATCCCAGAGTTTGTCGTGGGCTACCATACCACCTGTTCTAGTTTGCTAGCTGCCGGAATGCAACACACCAGAGACAGATTGGCTTTTAATAAAAGGGGATTTATTTTGTTGGTTCTTCAGAGGAAAGGCAGCTAACTTTCCACTGAGGTTCTTTCTTATGTGGAAGGCACAGGATGGTCTCTGCTGGTCTTCTCTCCAGGCCCCTGGGTTCCAACAGCTTTCCCCGGGGTG
>PVIY010048576.1:0-11042 GCA_004026745.1 Myrmecophaga tridactyla
TAATTTTTTTTGGTTCCATTAATAGATTTTCTAATTCATATATTCCAGCCATTCTTGTTTGCTTGCTTTCTTAGCTGCATTTAGTTGTACTTTTTCTCTGTGGATTTCACTAGCACATCCTAATGTTCAAAAAACAGTATTCTCATTTGCACTCATGTAGAATTGTTTTGGTTTCCTTTTTTTCTTTCATCTTAAAGTTATTTAGAAAGATGTTTCTAAGCTTATAATGTTTCAAATTTAATCTTTTTTTTTTCCTTTTGCTTTGGCCTATTCTCTTTGTCTCTGTATTTTGGTGCTAGCTTTTTCTAATCCCTTACACCCAGATACAAATCCACCACTATCAGAGAAGTAAACTAAAGTTCTGTTTTGAGATAATTTATAGTTTAAATTTGAGATGATTTTACAGACAGTTGTATGTATTTGTGAGAGTGTGCAAATGTGTGTTCGTGTGTGAAATTTCCATATGATTTTATAGAACATGTTTTTTTCTGATTTCTGGGGGCAAAGATGTATGTACAGATACTTGAATAATCTCAATTTTTTAACTTGTTTACTTTTGTCACTACCATTTCTTTATCTTTGGGGGATATTTTTATTTTGGTAGATTATATCTGTGCTGGTTTGGAATTATTACATGCCCCCAGAAAGGCATGTTTTATTCCTGATCCAATCTTGTAGGGCCAGACCTATTGTTTAGGGTAGAAAACTTTGATTGAATTGTTTCCATGGAGATGAGACATGCCCAATTGTGGGTGTGGCCTTTTGATAAGATAGAAATGTGACTCCACACCATTTAAGATGTGCCTTGATTAGTTTACCTGAGTCCTTTAAAAGGAGAAACATTTTGGAGAAACCTCAGATGCCAAAGCTTGGAGAACCAAAGCAACGGAGTCAAGAGAGCCAGCACAACCTCCAGGCATTTGAAGACACAGAGCACAGCAGACATTGACATTGCCTTTCCATGAGATGCTAAGCAAGCCAGAGCCTGGAGAGAGCCCACGGAAGCCAGAAGATGAAATCCAGCCCTGGAGAAGCCACGTGAGGAACCCCCACAGGAAACAGAGGCTGAAAGCAATGGAGCCCAGGGGCAAGGGACAAGCAGATGCCAGCAAGGTGTCTTCCCAAGTGACAGAAGTGTTCCAGATGGCATCAGCCTTTCTTCAGTGAAGGGAACCTCTTGTCGTTGTGTAAATTTAGACATTTTCACAGCCTTAGAACTGTAAATTGCAACTTATTAAATCCCCTTTATAAAAGCTGTTCCATTTCTGACATATTGTGTTCCAGCAGATTTGGCAAACCAAAACAACACCTTCAATCATTTAAAAAAAAAAAAAAAGATCAGTGTGCTTTAATACACTAATATACTTTTTCTTTTGGGTTGTGGATTTCCTTCATTATTTTGTAATCATTACTTTTAGTCTACTAAGATTTAGTAATACCAATTAGAAGTCTGTGTTTCTTGTTGCTATATGGGAAGCTTAACTTTCTATATTATTTTCCATGGAATGAAAGCTTTTAAGATAGTCTCATGATAAATTTAGTTGTGAGACCTTTTTCAATTTCTGTATTCATTTATTCTTCTATTTATTCAATTATGTAATAATTATTTGATAAACATTTGGCATGTTCCAGATACTATGTTGGATACTAAATATAGAATACTGAAGTATCCCTGAAACAGTACCAACCTCTTCTACTAATGGTTAGTGGCAATATCAGTACATTTTTAATGGAACAATCAAACAAATGAATGTAAAAATGTGACTGAACAAGTACATGTGATAATAGAACGTGAAAGTGTTCTTGAGAAATGACTGAATTCAGATATTTAAGATTAAAACTATCAAATAATTGAAAGGAAAAAGAGTGTTCCTGGCAAGGTAAAAAGGAACATAAGTTTGTAAGAGGAGAGGCAGAATGATTTGGAGAATGGAAAGCATGGCTTTGAATTCATGTAAAGGTAAGGGAGAAGTGAAATGAGACTTGAAATGCAGCTAAGGGCCTGTACATAGGGGGCCAATGTAAAAAAAGAATTCTTTTAAATAATATAAGCAGGTAAAACACAATCAGTTTTACATATTTTGACATTTTCATCCTGGATTTAAATGTGTAAAATAGATTGGATGAGGACAAAAGTGATTGTAGGGAAATATTTTAAAGACTATTAAGTAATGCAGGCAAAGGATGATGGGAGTTAGTGTGAAGAGAGATTGGAAGGATTTGAAACAAATTTTGAAGGTAAATTTAATTATATCTGCCTGTATATTTAGAATACAATATTGAAAGAATGTGGTAATGGATTAGATTTGCATGTGGGAGAAAGAGGCATCTAACTTGGTTCTGATTTCAGGCTTTAATAGCAAATCCTATTATTTTCTCCTCCAAATACTTTTCAACTCCCTCTGCTTCTCTTCAACTCAAGTGCCATCATTCTAGCTCAGACTTCCTGACCTACTCTAAAAGAGCATTGGTTCGTTTCTCCACTTCTTTGTTTGCCAGCAAACAGTACATCTTATTTAAATAGATTGACAGGCAGATAGATTAATTTTACCTTAGTTAAATCCTTCAGTAGCTTTACCCTAGCTCCTACCCTAAGATATGACACATTAACCATGGCCTATAACACCCTACAGGATTGGTTGTCTTGCAGACTCTTCAAAATCTTCTCTCCACCCTCTTAAAGAAGAGTAAGGAGTCACCATGGTATTCCTTAGTTTTCTAGAACACATCAAGCTCACACCCATATGAGAGCCTTTGAACAAGCCTTTCTCTGTGCAAAAATGCTATTCTTTCCTCTCTTTACATGGACAGATTCTCCTTGGATTAATTACTTCCTCTTCCAAATGACCTTCCTGAATACCCTGAATAAAATGTGCTGCACATTATTTTTTGCATAATAATTGGTAGTCCATTGCCTTCAAAGCAGCTCTCAATTCTTGAAAGTATTGTTTGTTCACTTATTTTGTTTACTATCTCCTTCATTGAATATAATCTGCTTAGATTATATTCTAAGTGAATCTGGATGCTGGAATGTAAACTCCATAATGGAAGGGATCATTGTCTGCTTTTATGATTGTTTGTAACTCAATCACCTAGAGCAGGTGTCAGAAAACATTTCCTGTAAAGAGTTAGATATTAAATATTTTGCAGGCCATACAGTCTTCATGGCAGCAACTGGATTCTGCCATCTAGCACGAAAGGAATCAAACAATACAATGACTGAGCACAAGTGTGTTCTAGTTAACTTTTATTTAGAAAATCAGATTTTGCATAGAGTTTTATAATAGTTGGAAGATTCCTGACTTAGAGCAGTGCTTGGCACAAGAGTTGGTGCTAAATACACATTTGTTGGAAGACAAATGTGTGTCCTTTGTTTATCGTTGTGACTCTAGTGCCTAGGGTGAGCTTGGCATTAATATGTATTAAAAAATAATAGTTCATGAATGAATTTTTGATATTACTTAACCTTTCTGGGACTAACCCCCCCTCTGTCAAATAAAAGAATAGAAATTCCACAATAAATACACTATGCTATGGAAGTGAATGAGTGCCTTCTATAATACGGTGAATACTGACTTCTTCCTCAGGAAGAAGTATACCAAATTAGGTAAAGCTCTTAACCTTTCCATATCTTTTTCTTATCTTGGAAATAGAATAATAATTTATATATTTTCACGGAGTTGTGAGAAACAATACATAAAAAGCATATAGCATAGTTTTTGAGAATGAATAGACATGAAAGAAAGGAAGAAAGGAAGGAAGAAAGAGAAAGAATGAAAGAAAAGAAAAGAAAGGAAAGAAACAGAAGAGAAGGAAGGAGGAAAGACTATAATGATAATTATGGTGATGTTGGCATTGGCAATACAATGACACTTTGAGTGGGTGAAATCCTTAACCTCAAGATAACCACTATTTAATAAGCAAGGTACATTTATACAGAATTAGTTTAATGAATAAGAAACACTAAATAAAATATAAATAACAAAAGGAAATTATGTATTTTTTGAAAGCAGAGAATATGAAAAACATAAAATTTTAGTTGAATTTGGTTGTAAAGGATAAATAGTATTTTTTGAAAGAGAAAATGAGTGGGATCAAGGGAGAAATTTGAGGGATAATACAATGCATGAGTAAAATAATAGTAATGCAATTATGAGATGCTTTTCTTTACTTATTCTAATCCATTTATATTTTGCTAAAGAATTAGGTTAATGTGAAAAATATGAAGGGATTAGTCCACAAAGACAGGCAATAGTCAGATTGTAAATGTATACATTCACCCATCCATCCATTCATTCATACATTCATTCATTTAACAAGCAAGCATCAATTGCCTCTTATATGACAGACAACGCTTCTAATGCTAGGGCTAAAGAAGTGAAGGAAGTAGGCAAATGTCTTGCATCATGGGGGTTTGCTGGCAGTGAGTAGACAGGAAATAAGTAACCACAGATACATGTACAGATAATAATTTTATATGATGTTCAGCATCTTAAAGAAAATGACATAAGGTAAGCAGATGTGGCCTAACTGGTGACAATTTAAGGTGGGTGAGGTGGGTTTAGTCCCAGAATGGTTAAGTGACATAAACAACTTATTCACTCATTATTATTTTAAGGTGGCGATTTAAGGTGGTTGGGGGGGTGATGATTTAAGGTGGTTGGGGGGGTGCATTTCTATGAGTTATTGGTGTTTGACCAGATTTCAGAGGCTGGGATCATTAAATGCAATACTGGTTGTGAAAAAGAAAGAAAGGAAGAAAATATTTTTATGGTGAGTCAGCCATAAGATATGTACTATGCAAAAATAAAGTGAAGACTGAGAAATGGCTATCATGCTTGGCAGCATGGTAGTTATGAATAACCTTGGGAAGAGCAGTTTGATAGAGTGGTGGGAATGAAAACCTGATTGTAATAGAACTGAGAGATAATGTGAGATGAGAAATTAGAAACAGTAAATACAGACTTTTCAAAGAGTTTTTCTACAAAGGGAAGGGGAGAAATGGGTATAAGATGGGAGCAACAAGGGAAGATAGTGTTTATTTTAAGATGGTGAAATATATAGCATTTTCACATGCAGACATGTTTGCTATATCAGAGGAAATGAAAAAAGATAATTAGTGGAAAAATATATTGGACAAGGTGAAAAAAGATTGAATCTAGTGCGCAAGTGAAGGAATTGGCTTTAACTAGAGTTCTGCACTTTCCTTCAGTAGTAACAAAACAGAGAATATGGACAGGGGGCAAAGAGTTGTTTAGATACAAAGATAAAAGTCTGTTCATGTTCTTCTCTTATGTTTGTTTCAAATTTCTCAATAAATAGAAAACAAGGTCATCAAAGGAGGCAAAGAAAGTGGGAGGATACATGTGACGTTTAAGGAAAGAATACGAAGTATGAGAGTGTTGTGTAGGAGAAATAGGGTCTCATACTAGGCTAATTTAAGGTTTCAATTGAACATTTGGATTATGGTTTTAAAGTAAGAACTGTCAGCATAGCTGCCTGTTTTCCTTCATCCTAATTTCAGCTGAATGGGTGTGTGATGGTTTGAAGGTATATGTACCCAGAAAAACACATTCTTAAATTTAATTCAGTCTTTTGGGTGTAAAGCTATTATAAGTAGGATCTTATGATAAGGCTACTTCAGTTAAGGTGTGACCCACCTCATTCAGGATGGGTCTTAATACTTTTACTAGAGACTTTTATCAATGGGATTAATACAGAGAGAGGGAGAAAGCCATGGAATTTGGAAGCTGGAATCAAGGAAACCCAGAAGAAAAAGTATACCAGCAGATACTGCCCTTTTTCTGTGCCATTATCAGAGGAGTCAAGGGTTGTTGGTAGTCTGTCTCAGGAAGAAAGCATTGCCTGGATGATGTCGTGATTTGGACATTTTTCTTAGCCTTAAACTGAAAGCTAATAAATTGCCATTTTTTTAAGTTAACCCATATCATGACATCTGGATTAAGCAGTCTAGAAAACTAAAACAAGGTATAACTGAGGAGTAAAATTTAACAAGTTAAAATTTAACAAGTTAAGCAGAGTTAAATTTAGCAAGTGTTGTATGGGATCGTACCATGAGTGAAACAACCATGAGGCAAGGAAGGAAATAATTCTGCAAAGTAATAATTATACTGGTTGGCCATGAAATGTAAATGCTATCAATGAGGAGTTGCTTTTCAGAACTGCAAAGCAGGACATCCTGATAGTTGACCTTCAGTGTAAGAGGACACGAGAGATTTCAAGAGATGGAGAGAAATGAGATATATGATCCCAAAATGCAGTTAGAAAATTCTTATAGAGATTAATATTTGGGAGATAAGGTAGAACTTAAGAGCCTGGGCATTTTGTGAGAATTGACTTGAATGTGGTGAGCACTGATGAACTCAAGGCAGCTGAAGCTATGAGAATTGAGGAGAAGAACAAGGGAGCATCCTTCCAGATATACTTGGTCTTCTATATGACTGCAGTTGATGGAAGCTTGGATTCTGCAGAGGAGGTATCTTATTCCTTAGCATACGGGTGTCCTCATGAACCCTGCTGATGGTGGCATGCAGAGGAATGTCTTACACTGACGTAATTAGAAAGGTATGGTCACTCTTAAAAAACTTTTCCCAGCTTTTCTTATTTTGTTTAATATGCAATGAGTTTTAATGAAACCAAACTAATTCATTAATAAGTAAATACGCAAAAACCTAATAGCTTGATTAAAACTTGGTAATAAAATTAAACAAATTAATCAATTCATGATTCATGTAGAATCTACCACAAATAAATACATTTGAAATAATTTATGTTTTCTTATATTTTGTTTACTTATTCATGAATTATGAAAAAAAATTTATTACTGTAGCATTGTAGAGACACCAAACATTTGTGCATACTAACACCAAGATACTTAACACAGTTACATAAGGGTGATTTGAATTAATAAAAGCTACAGCACATTTTCCTAATAAATCATTTTCTAAGTGGAATATTGGCGCTGCATGACTGGTATCCACTTAAATTTATGTTTGTAATAAATAATCATAGGATCGAAAAAAAATTAAAACAGAAAGGAATTTAGAAAAAATATCAATAAACTAATACCTACAAAACAATTTGACATGAAAATCAGAACGAGTGGTAAATTTGATTTATTAACATCCATGCAAAAGTATAGATCTCATTTAATTCACAAATCTTTGAAATGCTCTGGAGCACTATAATTATTCAATGTTGATTAAATCACTAATTTGAGTCAAATAATTACATTTAAAGACTCCAAGCCCAGAAAATTTTAATAGATAACTTATTAAATTATTCTAGATAAATGATAAACTGTAATTATAACTATATCTAATAAGTAGTTTTCACATATTCAGTTAATTCTGATATCAAAAATTGTAGGTAATATCATTTATAAATATTGCAGACACCCTGAAACAAATAATAGCAAATAAAATTCAGTAATATATTTAAATTATGATATGCCATAATAAGGAAAACATAATTTAGGGATGGAAGAATTGTTCATATTTGGAACATATTAATGTGCTATTTCATATAGTTGAGCAATTAAAATACACTGACTCCTCTTCATAAACAGCTTAGAGGCATTTTCTAATCTCAATAAAGTTTTTCTGAGATGAAGAACTTTAAATTAAATAAATAAATAAGTCTGTAAAATTATAAGACTCATCTATTAAACATAAAAAAAAACCTAATTCCCAATAGCATACTCTTAAAATGAGATTTATTTGTTTGGTCAAGCCAAGGTTTTGAGTGCTCCTTATTACATTTAAAAATTCTTTTGGCATTTCTAACCAAAGAAAGCAAAAACGATACATACATGAAAAGAAAGAGAAAATGACCATGAAACTATTAAATAAACAAAAGATAATGATGAAACAGAATTACATAGCATTTTTGTTGTGAAAATTAACATGGCTCATTATAAAGTTCACAAGTAAATACAAACAATCAGGAACAGCTCATATGATCAGACTTTGACTAGAGATATGAATGAAGCTGATATGTATAGGACTAAGGCAGAATACAGGGTAAAGGATGATATCATCCACATTTTAAAACTTCAACTTCCGTGTGAGACCAAAAGAAGAGATGTTTATTTGGTGCAACATTTATATTTTGGGTAATGCATTACCTGATTTAACTTATGCAGTTAGTTTAGTTGATCATCATTAAGTACATGGAATCTTGAAAAGAGTGTGAGATTGTGTTCATTTTTCCAGGTTAGTGCCATGCCCTGATACATCCCAAATTAATTTGGGCAGGGAATAAAGAAGTGTTTGCAGTCTCCTTGGGGGACTGGGGAAAAAGGAGGAAGTATTCAACTTCCCCATTTGGAGAATTCCTGATATTCTCACAGGCAACAGGGACAATCAAATCAACAGGCTGAGCCCTCAATCTTGGGGTTTGACCCTATGAAACTTATTCTTGCAAAGAATATGCTAAGTCTACATATAATTATGCCTGAGACACACCAAGAAAACCTCTTTTGTTGCTCAGATGTGGCTTTCCCTCTAAGTCAACTCAGCAGGTAAAATCACTGCACTCCCACCTACATGGGATGTGACTTACAGGGGTGTAAATCTCCCTGGAAACATGGGACAGAGCTCCTAGAATTTGCCAGGACCTGGCATCATGGGATTGAGAAAGCTTTTTTGACCAAAAGGGGGAAGAGAGTAATGAGACAAAATTAAGTTTCAGTGGCTGAGATATTTCAAATAGAGTCTGCAGGTTATCCTGGAGGTCATTCTTATGTATTGCATAGATACCCTTTTATAATTAATGGTGTATTGGAGTAGCTGGAGGGAAGTACCTGAAACAGCTGAGCTGTGTTCCACTAGCCTCAATTCTTGAAGAAAATTGGATTATGATATGGCTTTTACAAAGTGACTGTGCAATTATGAAAACCGTGGGCTTGATGCTACTTTAATCCAGGGTATGGATAGATGAATAAAATAATATGGATAAAAAAATAAATAAATAAAGGAGGCATAAGAGGTAAAATAAAACTGGGAATATTTAAATACTAGTGGTCAATGAGAGTGAGGAGCAAGGAGTTTGGAATGTATGAGGTTTTTTTTTCCATTTCTTTTCCTGTAGTAATGCAAATGTTTTAAAAATGATCATGGTGATGAATACATAGCTATGTGATGATATTGTGAGACATTGAGTTTACACCATGTATGGACTGTATGTGTGTGAAAATTTGTCAATAAAAATATTAAAAAACAATAGAACAGCCCATAGAATGAAGGAAAAAATAAAGCAACAATAACAGGGAAGGACACATTTACCTCACTGAATAGCAACATTTATTACAAAGGAACAGTAATTATGACAATGTGATTCTGGTGCAAGTTTTGGCAATTAGGCCAATGGAACAGACTGTAGGGCCTAGAAAGAGGTTATTTTAAAATACAGGTCACATTGTAGAATGGGGATGAAACAATGGTTTCGCTGATGAGGGGTAAATTTTCCAATGGAAAAATATATATGGAAAAAAAAAGAAATATACTTTAATTCCTTATTATATGATTGTTATAGTTTGTAATTATAACAGAATGCAATATACCAGAAACTGAACAACTTTTAAAAAGGGAAATTTATTAAATAGCTAATTTATAGATCTAAGGCTGTGAAAATATCCAGATTAAGGCACGAACAAGAGGTTACGTTCACTCAGGAAAGGCTGGTGAAGTTCAGGTTTCTTTCTTAGCTGGAATATCATGTGGCAAGGTCTGTTAGCTTTCTCTCCTGGCCTCTTATTTCATGAAGCTCCCCCAGGGGCATTTTCCTTTTTCATCTCCAAAAGTCTCTGGCTGTGTGGGCTCTGTTGGTTCTGGTGGCTCTGTCAGTTCTGGTGGCTCTAAAGCATTTTTTCCAAAATGGTTCCTTTTTAAAGGGCTCCAGCAAGCAACCCCACTGTGAATGGGCAGAAACAGAGCTCCATGGAAACCATATAATCAAAATTTATCATGCACAATTGGGTGAGTTACATCTCCATGGAAACATTCAAAAAGCTCCAACACAGCTATATTAAATGAGGATTAAAGATCTTGGCTTTTCTGGGATACACAGCAGATTCAAATAGGCACAACCATACACCAAAGTATAATTTTAGGTTGATTGCTGATGGAAATATGCAAGCTAAAAAATATGGTTTATGTAAGAAAAGTTAAGAGAAGTTCTGCATGACAGTAGATAGCTTAAACAGGATATATCCACACCCTAAAATTAATTTTTAAGAAAGTGCTTGATAAATTGGATTTTATTTAAATGAAGAAATCGTAGTTAGCAAAAATCACTCTTGGAAGAGGAAAATAAAAATTTTGCATTTGCTAAATTTAAAGAATTATTACTAACCCATAATAAAAAGACATAAATGCAATAAAAATAGAGATGAGAATATCTACATCACAAGAAATGGATAAATTACCTATTGACCTAAATATATTATATACAAATAAATGGCTTGGTAAATGCTTTTAAAATACAGAAGAAGAGAGAATACTTTGAATTCATTCTATGAGTCTAGAATTATCATGATACCAAAACCAGTCAAATAAATAAATTAAAAAGAAAATAATGGACCATTTTCCCTTATTAATATAGCTGCAAAAATCCTCAACAAAATACTAGCAAAATGAAACCAGCAAAGTACAAAAATGATGCTACATGATGACCAAGTGTAATTTATTTCAGGAATGCAAAAGTAGTTTGGCAGCCTAAAATCAGTTAATGTAATACACCATATGTGCTGGTTTGAAAAGATGTATGTACCCTAGAAAAGCCATGTTTTAATCTTAATCCCATTTTGTAAAGGCAGCCATTTCTTTTAATCCCTATTCAGCACTGTATGTTTGAAACTGTAATTAGATCATCTCCCTGGAGATGTGACTCAATCAAGAGTGGTCGTTAGACTGGATTAGGTGGGGATATGTCTCCACCCATTCAGGTGGGTCTTGATTAGTTTACTGGAATCCTATAAAAGAGGAAACATTTTGGAGAAAGCTGGAGATTCAGAGAAAACA
>PVIY010048577.1:0-17209 GCA_004026745.1 Myrmecophaga tridactyla
CTGGACAAGTTCCACCTCTCAAACCTCCCAACATCTTACTTGGACAGTACTCCCTCAAGGCTTTTGAGGCAGCCCTTATATCTTTGGCCAAACACTTGCCAAGGATCTCTCCACCCTAAATTTGCACCCCCTCTGCCCTTATACAATATGTTGATGGTCTTCTGTAATGCAGCCATCCTTAGATCTCTCCATTTCCTATATCATCACCCTACTAAATTTTCTCACAAATAAAGGCTACTGGGAGTCCCCCAACAAAAGTCAGTATTACAAAACAGAAGTCACATACTTAGGACTCCATCCAATGCCTACCCACAAAAGTCTCACCTCAGATCAAAAATAACTAATTGCTAAAATCCCTCTGCCCACAACCAAGCCTGAATTGCTCTCCTTCCTGGGACTTGCCCATTTCTTTCATTTGTGGATTCCAAACTTTGGTCCAAAGTTTGGTCTGGCCACAGACCCAGGTTCAATTCCTGGTGCCTGTACATGTGAAAAAAAAGAAAGAAAGAAAGATTAGGCATGGGAAGAAGTATGGTGGGATTGAGTGAAGAGCATATGTAGAATGAGACATTAGGGTTTTCTAGATGTGTGGCATATAGGTCTTGCAGGCTTGTGGTAGATATTATAGAGATGGCCTAGTGGGTTAAGAGGGATTGTAGGGAATGGGAGGTATAGACTGTCAGAGAAGAGAAAGAGATTAGTTTTGAGCTTTCTTGAATTAATAGGGAGATGGCAGCTAGAGTTCAGAGATAAGCAGCCACCTGAGGATGGTCTTGTCCAGTTGTTTGGAGATATAGGCTATGGCCTGCACATCAGGGCTATATGTTTGGGCTAGAAGTCTTAATGCAAACACTTTCCATAAGTCAACATAGAGTTGAAAGGGTTTGGAGAGGTTTGACAAAGCTATCACGGGAAAAGGAGTTAAGGCTGCCTTAAACTGCATCAAAGAATGGGAAAAGCTCAAAACTAATCTCTTTCTCTTCTCTGACAGTCTATACCTCCCATTCCCTACAATCCCTCTTAACCCACTAGGCCATCCCTATAATATCTACCACAAGCCTGCAAGACCTATATGCCACACATCTAGAAAACCTTAATGTCTCTTTCTACATATGCTCTTCACTCAATCCCACCATACTTCTTCCCATGCCTAATCTTTCTTTCTTTTTTTTCACATGTACAGGCACCAGGAATTGAACCTGGGTCTTTGGCATGGCAGGCAAGAATGCTACCTGCTGAGCCACCATGGCTCACGCACCCGTGCCTAATCTTTCTAATATCAATTTCCCTCTTCATGATTGTGCTGAAGTCTCTAGACCACTTCATGAATCCCTTCCCAAACCTCCCAGATTTACCCCTTCCTGAACCTGCCCTAATTGGTTCATCAACGATTGGTCCATTAAAACAAATAACTCAACTCAAATGGGTATGCCATTGTAATATTAGACACTGTCCTAGAGCCTGGACCCCTCCTGCAAGGCACCACCTTATAGCAGGCAGAACTTTTAGCTCTCATCAGAGCCCTTACAATAGCAAAATGTCTTTTAGTCAACATTTACACCAACTCTAAATGTGCTTACCACATCATACATTCTCATGCCCCAATTTGGAGAGAAAGAGGGTTCCTCACCACACAGCCTCTCCCATTATCGACAACCATCTCCCATTATCAACAAAAACTTCTTCAGGCAGCATCCCTTCCCAAATGAACAGCAATTCTCCATTGCAAATGTCATCAAAAATTAAACTCCCCTATCACCAAAGGAAATAATTAAGCTAACAGAGAAGCTAAGTACCAAGTTACCCAGAAATCATCCTACACATAGCTATCAACCCTCCCTATGACACTATCCCCTTATACCCCCTGAGGAACAACTTTCCCTAACCAAAGAAGGAACATTTCTATAAGATGGGTGGTTTATAAAAATGGCAAAATAATCTTCCCTTCAAATAAAAGCCTTAATATCCTGACCACCCATCATAATCATTTCCATGCCAGCCCCAGACCCTTAGCCAAACTTTTACATCAGCACTGGATCATCCCTACCTCCTCACCAAGTTATCAGAAATTCAAAAAAGATGTTTGGTCTGCCAATAAACTTCACCACATGGGCACCTCCAAACTCCACCATTTCCAACTCATCAGGACTGAGGACAAATACTGGGGAAAGATTGGCAAATATGTTTTACACACATGCTATCAGTCAAAAAGGTAAAGTACCTCCTGAATTCAGTAGATAAATTCTCAGGATGAGTAGAAGCTTTTCCCAGCACCTCAGAGAAACAACCACTATTGTTTCTATGCTTATCCAAGAAATTATTTCCTGTTTCAGACTACCTACATCTATTCAGTCTGACAACAGGCCTGCTTCTGTCTCACCAAATCACACAAGATATTAGCTCAACACTTGGCATAATTTGAAAATTACATATCCCCTACCGACCCCAGTCATAAGGAAAGGTAGAATGAGTAAGTAGCCTAATTAAAACTCACCTTTCAAAACTCATGCTTCACATCCAGAAAACATGAATAGAACTGTTGTCCGTTGCTGTTATGCGACTCCATTCTATACCCTTCAAACTACACCCTCTAAACCCTTTTGAATTAATGTGCGGGCATCTATATATATTTTAGGAAACATTCTCACATCTCCCTTACTCATAGGAGACTATATACCCACCTTAACCCAAACTCAGCAGGCAGCTAACAACTTCTTACCACAGCCTTGCTCAGAGTCCCCTCTCTTAAAGTGTACCCTGGGGACTGGGTCTATATAAAATTCCTTAACTCTAAGCCTTTGACACCCATTTGGACAGGACCATACCTAGTTCTCCTCCTCACAACCCTCAGTGCAAAAAAACTTTCTAACTTTTCATCTTGGATACATTATTCTAGATTAAAACTTGCCCCAGCTTCAGTGAACAGCAATCATCAACCAGACCCACTCACATAGAGTCAACAAAACTAAACTATCACCTGGCTACACCTGTAAAAAACAATGAAACCTTAAATTATAGCTCTGGAAATGTCTGGGTGAGACACCCCCCCCCACAACTAGCTCCCTAAATGCCATCTCTGACTTCAATAGGCCCGTTCCTGCTAGCTTTTCTCTTCCTACTGTCTCTCTTCTTACTATCAGTCTTTGAAGAGGTCTGCCCCCTTATCTTCCCTACTTGTAATAATTCCTTTATTTGATAGCACTCTCCATGAACAGCATTTCACACACATCCCTACATTCCTTTCCTGAAATAATTTGTGTCAACATCACCCCTCACCCATCTCCTATTAATCAATCACAACTTTTAAATTGTATCCTGGACCTCTGGCTTCAGGGCAATTTAGAGGTTTACACACCTTTACAAATCTATTTTTACACTTTTATCCTCTTTTGGCTCACTCTAAAATAAAATGCAAATTCTACCCAGAAATAATACTTCTTTGTTCGTTCATAAGTCTCCTTTCCCTTTATACAATATGAAACTTACCATAGCCATATTACTCCTTTCACCTGTGATACTTGAATCCCTAACTCCACCAAACCCCAATCTCCTGTACTCCCTGGCTAACCACACCACATGATTCCTATACTTAAACTCATGCTGACTCTGTCATGACCTCACAAAATCCCCATTGTTGTTCCAGACTCAGAAAAATATATGGGAAGATACTGAGATGTACATCCAAGTTCTCCTACAAACTTTTCTCACACTCCTACTAAAGCAATATTCCCCCAAGCAATATCCTTATTCATGTAACTCCAAGTACTCCTGAAAACCATTTCCCTAGCCCCACCCCCAGCCCATCAAGCATTAAATTGACAACTTCTGGTCCAAAATTACAAAATAGTCCACTGAATCTCCTTCAAACCCCCACTCTGCTCCACTTTATAATCCCACCTCAATATCAACAACCTAAAATTCCCTATATGTGTCAAAGCCAACACATCCCAGGAGATGCCTTTAATGGGGTCCATTCCATCACTACAATGCACACTTCACTTCACAATTTCACAACAAAATCAACAAACAATGGGTGGATCAGGGGATTGTCCTTGTGTACTGTTAGGAAACCTCAACCCCTAGTGTCATCCAAAATTCTCCCTATTTCTGGCAGGATAATGACACATCCAACCCACTACCAAACCCATTTATGACATTCCACATTTCACATTTTGCTGTCATGCTTGCAACGGCTTTCCAGGTAAAGTCCCTCCAGAACTGGACCCTCCAATTCTTTATCTCTCCCCCAAATACTTCTGGCATCTTCTTCCTATGTGGCCAAAGTGTCTTCCAGACCCTCCCTCCTTTCTGGCAGGGAAGATGTTCTCTAGTCCATGTTGTACCTTGGGCTGTTATGAGCAACCACTCTGCTGTCCTTAAAGCCACCCTCAGACTGTTCCTTCCTATCATTACTTTATTTAGCACTCTAGCTATAGGAGGAGCAATAACAGGATGGTCTGCGTTAGGATTGTCCTAGTCTGCTAGCTGCCAGAATACAATATACCGGAAACAGAATGACTTTAAAGGGGAATTTAATAAGTTGCTAGTTCACAGTTCTAAGGCCAAGAAAATGTCCCAATTACAACAAGTCTATAGAAATGTCCAACCAAAGGCATCTGGGGAAAGATACCTTGGTTCATCACTCGATGAAGTTCAGGGTCTCTCTCTCAAGTGAGAAGGCATGTGGTAAATACAGTTAGGGTTTCTCTCTCAGCTGGAAGAGCACATGGCAAACACAGCATCATCTGCTAGCTTTTTCCCCTGGCTTCTTGTTTCATGAAGTTCCCTGGGAGGCATTTTCCTCCTTCACCTCCAGAGGTCACTGGCTGGTGGACTGTCTGCTTCATGGTGCCACAGCATTCTCTGCTCTCTCCGAATCTCCTGACTTTCTCTCTTGTTCTCTTTTATAGGATTCCAGTAAACTAATCAAATGGGTGGGGACACGCTAACAACTACTCTTGATTAAATCACATCTCCAGGGGGATGATCTAATTACAGTTTCAAACATACAATACTGAATAGGTGTTAGAAGAAATGACTGCCTTTACAAAATGGGATTAGGATTAAAACATGGCTTTTCTAGGGTACAAACATCATTTCAAACCAGCACAAGGATTGCACAGATACAACATGTTAAACTTTCAAAAAGCTCCAAACTTACAAACAAATTAAAAGCAGGTCTGGAAACTCTTAATGCCTAACACCAGTCAATAGTAGAGGCAGTCCTACAGAATAGGAGAGAACTAGATGCTTCCACTGCAGCCCAAGGACGTACACTTGCATACCTAGGAGAAACCTGTTGCTTCTATGTAAATCAATCAGGCAAAATTCAAGAAGTCATAAAAGACGTGAACAACATAGGCAATAACTAGCAACCTCAGCAGCAGAGGGTCTTCACCTTCATGGCTACTCCCTCTCTTTGGCCTCTTCATCCACGTTATCCTCCTCTTCATTAGCTTCTTAAATTTTGGTCCTTCTCTCCTTCAACTTCTTACTAACCTTATTTGTGGTACAGTATTGACCTTAACCCAAGAACATGTCAAAAGTGTAATGTTACTGCAGGATTATCGATACCAGCCCTGTGGAATGAAATGGATGTTCCAGATGCCAGAAGAGGGAAAATGAAATTTAACTCTGCCCCTCAATAGCAGGAAGTAGCCAGAATGAACAACAAAGCCCCCTTTCCCTGTACTCCATCCATGGTCTAACCTAATAGTCCCACCCTACCCATTGTTTTTTATATATATCATTTTTTATATTTTTTTTAATATATTTAACCAAAGGCTGGGATGTTAGGCAAGACCCCTTTCCCCATGATGTGACTAGCCCTTAATAGTTGTTCCCATACAGAGTTCTGTAATGGTGAGTCCTTAACAGATGTTTCCACAGTAGTTCCATGATGGCTAACCCTTAACCTATATTCCCACACAGCAGTTCCATAATTAATCCTATATCAACCCTCTGGCAGCCACATCCACCCCCCATCAGATACAGGCTTACATGACTGCAGTGATATTTAATTTTTTGCTCCACCCAGACCCTCAGATATAAAGATCTTTTAATTGCTCTCCCTGGCAGGCTGAAATCTGACTTCAGAACCCCACCTTGCTGGTGTCTGAATAAATTCCTTTGTCTGTGATTGGTTTGGCTCTGAACCTTCTTCAAATTTAACAGTAATAACATAGAAGAAAGTATCCAAATGATCTGGGTGATTTGAATGCTAGAGTGGATTTATAATTAAGACCCCTCCTAGAATTTGCAGAGAACACAATTTTCACCACAAATGTAAGAAATAAAACTGTCAAGAGAACCCCAGTATACTTGAAGAGCCATGTGTTTGCCCTTCTCACAGGTCAGAGATTGCATTGGAAAATGGAATCTTTAAAATGGGAATCCTTGGATCCTGGTTATAGGGACCAAGTGGTAGCCCTTAATTGCCCGAGACAGTGAAGATACAAAGAAGGACCAAATCAAAATTCTAGAGATAAAAAATGTAATAAAGAATATACTAGAAGGGATTAATTACTGATTAGACATTGCAGAAGAGTTAGAGAACTTGAAAATATAGGAATCAAAATTTTAATAAATGAAAGATATAGAGAAAAATAAAATAATAATAATGAACAAAATATACTTTAATGGTGGGAGAATTTTAAGTGACAATTTGCAAGTAATTGGAGTTCACAAAATAGAAAGAGGAGGAGGAAAGACATTTAAAGAATAATGGTCAAAATTTTTCCAAATATTTCCAAATTTTTTCCAAATCTAGAGATTGAAGAAGTTCAATGTATTTCAAGTGAAAGAAACATGAAAGAAACTATGTCAATGCATTCACAATAAAACTGGCAAAAACAAAGATAAGAAAACCTTATAAGCACTCAGAAGAAAAGACACATTATGAACAAAGGAATAAAAAACGATGATTATCGAAAGAGAAAACTATAACCAGAAAAAAATAATTTTAATGAAAAGGGGAAAAAAGTACTTTTTCAGACATGCAAAAGATGAAAGAATTTATCACCACTAAACCCACACTGGAAAGAAATTTTAATCTGACAGGAAGAAAGAAAATAGTACCAAATGGAAATATGTATCTACACAAAATAATGATGAGAGCCCTAAATGGTACATATAGGCGTGAATGCATAAGATTTGTTTCTTATTGTTTAAATCTTGTTAAAAGATGAAGGATAATTGTGGAGACTTCCTTTTTCAGAAAGATGTATTGGATTTAGTTGTCACTATTGCTCCTGATAAGGATAAATAAAAAGCACTGGACTTTATATATAAAACAAACATAAGAAGCCTGAAAGTTGAAGAGAAATCAGACTACTCAGAACCTGAGCACTCAGTAAGTGACATCACTGAGTCCTGTAGATTTAATTTTAGCTTAGTTTATTCCATACTTGGAACTGGAGAATCTGGTAACCCAGGCACTGGGTGAGGTTGGGGGTTGGCCTTTTTGCCCGTTGAATCTGTGTGGGAAGCAGTAATGAGGTGATCCTCCCCTCACAGCCAGAATGGTGTCAGTAGAGGCCTAGAGGGGAGCCAGAACTCCTATTTCTACCCAGTAATGATAAGGAGGTCTTACTCCAGGCTATTAATAAAGGTTGATTGGAGACCATTCATCTCTACTACCTTCTTTAGTGATGAGACAATATTCTCATTTCCAGCAGAGTTGTGTCAGGGGAGGACTCCTAAAACACATTTAAATAGGATCCGTCAATATTGGGATAAAGAAAAAACTGTACAGATAAGAGCTGACAATTTATTTTTAGATAAGTTAATCAGAGAAGACATCATCAAGGTGAAGGCATTTGGATAATATTTGAGCAGAGACATGAATGATGATAAATCTCACTTCACTGGAGGAAGAACATATGAGGCATCAAAAGGTATAAAGTAACTGAACAAGAATGGCCTTAAATATATCCATTAAAACAAGAAGTGTAATGCAGATAGTCTATAGAGAACAACAAAAAAAGTGGTAAAAGTTTAGGTTGTAGAAATAATCAAGGAATATATGTGCGATGGTTAAGTTCATGTGTCAACTTAGCCAAGTGATAGTGCCCAGTTATCTGGTCAAGCAAGCATGGGCCTATCTGTTGCTGTGAGGACATTTTGTGGACTTAAATCATGAGCACGTTGGTTGTATCCATGGCTGATTACATCTGCAGTTGGCTAAGGGGAGTGTCTTCTGCAATGAATGAAACTTAATCTAAATACCCAACAGCTTTTAAGGAGAATTCAGAAGAAAGAATTCTTCTTTCTGCTTCAGCCAACCAACCTTCCCTGGGGAGTTCATAGAGGACCTTCATTGGAGCAGCCAGCTTGTGGACTGCCCTATAGATTTTGAACTCTTGTGTCCCAAAGCTGCATGAGACACTTCTTTAAATCTCACATTTTGCAGATATCTCCTTTGCATTCTGTTTCTCAAGAGAACTCTGACTAATAAAATATGTTTGGCCTTGTAGAATATTCTAAGGAGTTTGGCTATCAGTTTCATCTCTGCAGGAAACCATTGGATGTTTTTGGTCAGAGAAATGATGTTTTCTAAGTTAAATTTCAATCAGCTCATTTTTAACCAACTCTTACTATAGTAGATGCATTATGTACTCTAATTTAGGCATGTTCTTAACCTTAATACACATTCTGTAGGCTTGAACTCATTTTACATAGAAACATTTTTGATGGTTTTAGTTAAGGTATTATCCAACTGAAGCAGGGTGAGCCTTGATCCAAATTACTGGAGGTCTTATAAAGAACACCTGGAAGTCACAGATGCCAGGAAAGGAGAGGGCATTGTTTTATGATGGGAAGCAGAAACAGAAGCCATGGAACCTGAAGAATTGCCAGTATTCAATACCAGAACAGTAGCCTACAGGGAGAAAGCATGCCTTACCAACATTTTGACTTTGGATTTCGAGCCTCAAAATTATGAGCCAATACATTTCCACTATTTAAGCCAAAACCAGTTTGTGGTATTTCTGATTGCAGCTCTGGCAAACTAAGACAACTAATAAGGATCAGGAATTTTGTGTGAAGTTGGAAAAAACAAAATATCAATGTGATTTGCACCTTCTGTTCAAGTAGTTAAGTCTGTTGGCCTTTGCATCTCCTTCAAGTAGCCTTAGTGACTTAAGGGCCAGATAAACATCTGCTAGGGCACACGGTGATAGCCTGCCAATTCGTTTGGTTTCCCAGGCCAGGTGTGGGGGTCATATTTAAGAACAACATATCTAAGGCTGTTTAGCAGAAATAATTTCAAACTATTACTGCCTCTATAACAGGGCACTTACAAAGCTATTTGTTTCTTGAACAGTTGTACATTTATTATAGATTTAAAAGACAAAATTCAATCCTGATCTCATTCAAAATATAGTTTTAGTAGATGCTATTATTAATTGTTATTAAAATAAATTCTAATTTCCATTATTTTATTTATTCTTGCTGAAAAACAACTGAATTCCTTTCAGAAAACTGTAAGTACTTTATAATGGATGGGTAATTTTTACTGTTAAAGAATTTTGATGCTTTGTACTTAAATGCTGTGAAAATTGTATCTCCATTTTGTTTTTAGTTTTTAAAATATTTACAAATGACTAGCATTATGCATTAAGGTCTCAACAACAAAAGACAAAGAAAATAAATACTGTAGTAGCAGTATGCTTTTTTTCCTGGTTTTTTAGAGAAATATATGCTTTGCCAGAAGAACTTAAAATCCCCTGCAAAGTATAGATATAATTCAAATTATATTACTACTTCTGTTTGTGTTTTAATAATCAGGGGAGAAAATGAAAAAGAAGAGGAAAACTTCTTGAAGATAATAACTGGATGCTTTCCCTGAAGCTATGGAATAGCAAATACAGTGGGGTGAATAAATGATATTCATCATTTTCTTCCATTTGTAATTTCACATCACAGAATATTTATGGAACTTGGAAAGATAGTAGATCTAATGTTTAAGAAAATAATATGGTAAATTTAGTTTTCCTTTCTTTCTCATCATCACATATCACTGCATGTCTGCATTATAATTCAATACCCAGTAATAATTCTTATGAAAAATATATTTGTCTTCTCAGGGTTAAACAAAAATCAGGGTAAACACAATAAACACTGCTAAAAATTTTGTGTTCATAGGTAGAAAGCTGTCCTAAATTCAGCAATACCAATTATTCAAGTTTGAAATATTAATTTCTTAACTTAAAAATAGAAACGTTTTGGTATTTTAGTGGGCATGAGAATGTGCCTATCAGACTCCAACTACAGAGAGTCTCGCTGACCTCAGGACCCAGCTGTTTAGTTCAGAAATCAGTCATTTCATTTGAACTGAGACCATGCCTGCCCTGCGCTCCCCCAGCCAACAACTGAGCACAACAACACTGCTAAAGTAGGCCCCACCCTTGTATTCCTTTGAAAACCACCTTCCCATTTTCTCTCATAGACATTTACTCACATGTTTAATCCTATCATGGGGTCTGGAAAGAAGAGTGCCCAGGACAAAACTAATAGCATTTTTTTTCAAAGTAATTCCACATATATGACTTTTGTGATTGCCATAAAAGGTCTTGATTAAGGCAAAATAAGCATTATCATCTTTTGACAAAGAAAACCAAGAAAGAATACAGTGGTATTCTGGATTATATGTGATACAAAAGTGACAGGATATTGCTAAAAAACAATTCTCAACAAAATTGATATTTTCATTAGTCATTGACTTTCAATTGGCATGAATTAAATACAAAACCTAGAGTTTATAAAAATGGGTTAATTAGCTTACTCTTCAAATTTCCTTTACATTAAAGGAATTTAAAATCTATAAAATGGAGTAGTAATAATACAAATAAAAATTATAAAAAGAAAAAACAAGAGTGTAATAATGACTCTATGATATTAAGTGAATTTTTGTCTTGTGAATCAATCTAATTTCCAGTATTTTCAATCACTTTAATTAATGAGTCAGAAGACCTATGAGTTCAGTCAATACAGTGATGGACTGATGGTCTTCTTCATTATGACTTGGTGGACTTGTCACTGCTGGTGGTTCAGTTTGAGGATTAGTGAGAATCTGCCTGTTGGGCAAAGAGGAAAAGAACATTCAAACAGACACATATGCATGTGTGTGCTTTATCTATCAAACGCATTACCGAGTTTTGTCTACTGTAGTTTTTTTTTGGGGGGGAGGATCTTTTATTTTTTTATTAGAGCAATTATAGGTTTACAGAAAGATCTTACAGATACCCATAAGCCTCCCCTTATACACACAGTTTTCTCCATTATGAATATTTTGCGTTAATGTGGTATCTTTGTTACAACTGATGAACAATATTATTATAATTGCATCATTGACTTTATTTCATAGTTTACATTAAGAGTCACTATTTTGTAGTGTAATTTTATTATTTATTTTAAAATTCTTTTCTGGTCACCTATATACAACCTATACTTTCCCATTTTACTGACTTTGAATTATAAATTAGTTGTGTTAATTACTTTAATAATATTGTGCCACCATTAATCACTGTGATCCATTCCCAATATTTTTTTCATCATCCCAAAGGGAACTCCATGCAAATTAAGTATTAACTCCTCATTCCTCACCCCACCTGGCCCTGGTAAACTGTATTTCAGCTTCTTACTTTGTAAATATGCACATTCTAATTATTTCATGTAAGTGATATAACACAAAATTTATCATTTCGTGTCTGGCTTATTTTACTCAACATGGTGCTTTCAAGTTTCATCAGAATTTTATTCTTTTTCAAGACCAAATAATATTCCATTGTATGTATTATTTCATATTTTGTTTATGATATTTAGATTGCTTCCACCTTTTTGCAATTGTGAATATGCTTCTATGAACATTGGTGTGCAAGTATCTAAGTCCCTGCTTTTTATTCTTTGGGGTATATACCTAGAACTGGGATTGCCAGTTCACATGGTAATTTTATACTTAACTTTCTGAAGAACCAACTGTTTGCCACAGTAGCTTCACCATTTTATATTCCCACCATCAATGAATGAGTGTTCTTATATCTCCACATCCTCTCCAATACTTATTTTCTATTTTTAAAATAGGAGCCATTCTAGTGGGTGTGAATACACTGTTTATTTTAAAATATAATATATGATGAACATTTTCCCACTACATTAAATATTCATTGAAAGTATATTATTTTACTTAAACCTCTGTGAGAAGGCATATATTTAAAGAGTTAGGTAACTTGATCAGATTACAATGTTTACAATGTTCAATTTGTGAGAATAAGAAAAAATGGTGATAATAATAATACCTTTTCATAAGGTCATTGTTACGATTAAATTGGTGAATCCATAAATCACATTTGGAAGAAAAGGAAGCATATTATAAGCACTAAAGCAATGGCAGCTATTATTATTCGTATTACTGTGGTTGAGCTTAGTGTCCCTGCCTTATACTTTGTTTTACCTAATACTGCTCTGGATGTATACTTTATCAGTTTCTGAATAAGATCAGCATAAGCATGTTGAATATTAACATATAGATTTCCACAATTACTGCTTTGAAAGCCAACAGTAGTGTAGATGTAGTATATTCTGGCAGTTTAGATAGATAGATAAATAGATAGATAGATAGATAGATAGATAGATAGATAGATAGATAGATAGACAGACAGACAGACAGACATGTAGATATGTACTTGATTGTTGTAGACTGGTTTTGAGAAGAATATATTGAAATTAGCCATAGTATTTGTTACATTATGCCTCTGTTAGAAAATTTTACAGTAGGATTCATTAATAAGAAAATATTGTTTTTCTATATAGATAACAATAAAAATATTTTCCAGTGCCAACTGTTGTTTTAATCATAAGAGGTGAAGACTAGTGATTATCTGAAAAAATTCATCTAGAACCAAATTTATGATTGGAAGAAACTGGAAATTTTATGATTGCTTGCAACACATCTTAAGGACTATATTTGCACACACACATACACACAAGTTGACATGGGAATGTGTGTCGAATCTGTGAAAGTGCTTTAGTACTTTCTGTAGTCTAAGTTTTACCCACAGGATGACTATCATCCTTCAATGTATAATTATGCTTCTTTGAGACAGAAACTTCATGAGTTATCTTGTTCTTTCAAGAACTAGTTTACTTCTCAGAGTTCAGACCATGCTTTCCCCTCTCTCACCGGTGGGTATTAGATGATGGCACTGTGAAGGTTACTGAAACAATGAGTGAAATATCTTTCTCAGTACTATGTTAACTTAAGCCTGTGAAGAATATACAGGACCTGAGGTTGTGACAAAAATGACAGAAGAAGAGATGGAGAAAGTAAAGGGAAAGTAGGTGAGGGAGTAGGGGAAGGAAGGAAGGAAAATTGACCCACACCCCGCAGCACAATGTTTAACTGGATATCCTTTAAGGATCTATGTCCACACTATTTAGCAGAATGAGTTCAATTCTGCCCTGGAAATATATATCAAGTCAGACAGCAATTTGTTCTCTTCTGTCAAACATTTCACTGGATTCTGTGGACAGTTTAAAACTGCCCTATTCCAAGGTTAGTTCAGACTTGTCTTCTTTTGATTTACAAGGAGGAAATAGTAAAATTTTATTTTTGACTCAGGGATGCTGGAAAGAACCCTGTTGTAATGACTGCTGTTACTTAATGCCTCAGTATATGTACACTTTTCTCAAGTTAGAATTTATGCTGTGAGATACTAACAATGCTAAATATTTGTAGAAATCAGTTACTCCAATATCATCATATGAGATGAACTAGACATATATTAGAATGTGACAATGACTTAGCTTAGAATAATTTAATTTGAATAGTTTTCTCTAGAAGAAAACAAAAAACAGTATTGTGATATTTTGTTAATGACGCCTTTCCTTATAAATTGTGACTTTTGTCCATAAATTCATTAATGAAATGTCTTAGCTTTCTTTACAACTTTCTTTCCTATCAGCTTTCAGAAAAAATTACACCATTTTACCTTGCAGAGAGAGCCAGATGCTGGGAAACTTGGGTCTGATCACCAATAGCAGCAACTAATTGCATGAATTTAGGCTTGCTTGTATTCTCTGAGCTATAATAATAGACTAACTCATCTCTATGGTCCTTTTCAGTTTTTAAACTCTATGACTATAAAATGGTATGTATTAGTTTGTTAAGCTGCTGGAATGCATTATAACAGGAATGCAGTGGCTTTTAAAAGGGGAATTTAATAAGTTACAAGTTTACAGTTCTAAGTTTATAAAAATGCCCAAGCTAAGGCATCCAGAGGAAATACCTAATTCACAAAAGAATGATGGATCTGGAACACCTCTGTCAACTAGGAAGACATGTGGCTGGCATCTGCTGGGGTCTTTGGTTTCTAGTTTCAAATAACTTTCAGCTTCTGCTCCTGTGGGGGTTCCTCACTGTGCTTCTTGGGACTGGCTTTCATCTCTTGGCTTCCCTTGGCTTTTCCCAGGGTCTGGCTTTTTATCTCATGGGAAGGCACCCGATGACATCTGCTGGGTTCCAAGCATCTCCAAACATCTGTGTCTCTGCTCTATCTCCAAAATGTTTCCCCTTTTAAAAACTATGGTAAACTAATCAAGACACACCTTGAAAGGGTGGAGTCATATCTCCATTTAATCAAAAGGTCACACCCACAATTGGATGTGTCACATCTTGGTGGAGATAATCTAATCAGAAGTTTCTGCCTTACACCATGGAATCAGATTGAAAAGAAATAGCTGCCCCCCAAAGATTGGGCCACGATTAAAACATGACTTTTCTGGAGTACATGATATTTTCAAACCGGAACAGGTATATATTTCTCTTGTTATCTAAAAATGTGGATTGTTACTAGGTGGCAATATAAAAAGTAGACAGAAGCATGATACTTTGCAAACAGTATTGAATAAGGAACTTGATAGCTTGATTTTAGGTCCAGCTCTATCATCAACTTAATGCAGGATGACATGCACATAATTTAAAGCTTTCATCCTTAGCTATAAAATGTGAATGATACCAATTTCAGAGCATTGTTGCTAGAGTGCAGATAAGCTTCAGATAGTGACTGTTAATAGTTTTCCTGGTAGCCTTATCTTTCCTCCACCTCCACCCTTCAACCTTGGCTCATGAATAGGGGAAGAGGTAAGAAAATGAGAGAACCCAACCATAATGTCTTCCCAAGGAAAAGGCAACTTAGTATCATTTACTGAGTGTTAATATATTTTGTATGAATCAAGAATAGATGTCTATTACATAGGACTGACCATCTATCATGGATCTATAAGTGTGCTTTTCTTCTCTAAGTTACAATAAATACATTTACTAACTGTGCATGGTTAAAAAATGAATAGCAGGGCAATGTGATTGTGGCTCAGTGGCAGAATTCCCGCCTGCCATGCCAGAGACCCAGGTTTGATTTCCTGAGCCTGCCCATGCAAAAAAAAAAAAAAAAGGAAAAGAAAAAAAATTTAAAAAGAATGGAGTCACCTCATTGGCAAGCAGGAATTAGGGAAGAAATGAATATGTAATCAATTTCCAGACTTGAGGCAGTTTACAGACACAGAGCCCCTGGAATGAAGGGGAGGCCAGGTCCCTTTGGAGGAGAACCCTGTTACACTGCCACAAATTTATACCGTTAATCTTCCTCTGAGCCTTCCCCAAAGAGACCGACAGCCTTTTACCAGGGTAACTGTGCATTGGGGAAAAGAAATGATCAGATATTTTGGGAACTATTAGACACTGGTTCAGAAGTGACATTAATTCCAGGGGACCCAAAATGTCACTCTGGTCCACCAGTTAGAGTGGGGGCTTATGGAGGCCAGGTGATCAATGGAGTTTTAGTTCAGGTCTGTCTCACAGTGGACCCAGTGGGCCCCAGGGCCCATTCTGTAGTTATATCCCCAGTTCCAGAATGTATACTTGGTATAGACATACTGAGCAACTGGCAGAATCCCCAGAATGGCTCTCTAATTCATAGAGTGAGGGTTATTATGGTGGGAAAGGCCAAGTGGTAGGCACTAGACCTGCCCCAACTGAGCAAAATAGTAAACCAGAAGCAATACCGAATTCCTGGAGGGATTGCAGAGATTACTGCCATTCTTAAGGACTTGAAGAATGCAGGGGTGGTGATTCTCACCACATCCCCATTCAACTCTCCTATTTGTCCAGTGCAGGAAACCGATGGGTCTTGGAGGATGACAGTGGAGTACTGTAAGCTCAACCAGGTGGTAACTCCAATTGCAGCTGCTGTTTCAGATGTGGTATACATCCCCTGGTACCTGGTATGCAGCTATTAATCTGGCAAATGCGTTTTTCTCAATAGTTATTAGTAAGAACCACTAGAAACAGTTTGCTTTCAGCTGGCAAGGTTAGCAATATGCTTTCACTGTTCTACCTCAGGGGTTTATCAACTCTCCAGCCCTATGTCATAATCTTGTCCGGAGGGACCTTGATCATTTCTCCATCCCACAAGAAATCACACTGGTCCATTATATTGATGATATCATGTTGATTGGACCTAGTGAGCAAGAAGCAGCAACTACTTTAGACTTACTGGTAAGGCGTTTGTGTGTCAGAGGATGAGAAATAAATCCAACCAAAATACTGGGGACTTCCACCTCAGTGAAATTTCTAGGTGTCCAGTGGTGTGGGGCATGTCGAGATATCCCTTCTGAGGTGAAGGATAGTTGCTGCATCTGGCTCCTCCTATGACCAAAAAAGAGGTGCAATACCTAGTTGGTCTCTCTGGATTTTGGTGACAACATATTCCTCATTCCTCCAGCCCATTTATTGAGTGACCAGAAAAGCTGCTAATTTTGAGTGGGGACCTGAGCAAGAGGAGGCTCTGTGATAGGTCCAGGCTGCTGTACAAGCTGCTCTGCCACTTGGTGTGTATGATCCAGCAGATCCAATGGTGCTGGAAGTGTCAGTGGCAAATAGAGATGCTGTCTGGAGCCTTTGACAGGCCCCTATAGAAGAATCACAGCACAGACCCTTAGGATTTGGGAGCAAAGCCTTACCATCTACTGCAGATAACTACTCTCCTTTTGAGAAACAGCTTTTGGCCTGCTGCTGGGCCTTAGTAGAGACTGAGCACTTAACCATGGGTGACCAAGTTACCATGAGACCTGAGTTGCCTATCATGAGCTGGGTGTTGTCTGACCAACCAAGCCATAAAGTTAAGCATGAGCAGCAACACTCTATTGTGAAATG
>PVIY010048578.1:0-17162 GCA_004026745.1 Myrmecophaga tridactyla
CAGGGTCACGTCCCAAAGTAGGTGATGGGGCTGCACTTCAGATCCCGTTCGTGCCGCTGGGACTAGATAACAGGGAGGGAGGTGGCGTCGATCTCATCTCTGGGAACAGTTGGAGAGGTTTAGAATGCGTGTAGCTTTGGGAAGTGAAGGGGAATAAGATATGACCTCTTCCATCGAGAAGTTTAGCAACTGGTTGGGATGAGGAGGCCTACACACAAATGCTCTGAGAGTGATGTGTTAAGTTTAACGGGCTCTTCCAGGGCAAAGCTCCCTCCTAGCTTCTCACTGTGTGTCATTCAGACACAGGACCTCGGTTGCTGCCTACTCAAATGACTTACATATATATATATATATCTGCACTGGTACCTTTCCTCCGGGCTCAGGATTCATATACTCAGCTAGTTGTTATCTTCCTTTGGGTTCACAAAGGCCGCGCATCTTCTAATTGAACTCTCTATGTTCCACCCAAATCCCCAAATTTGATTCTTTTCTCCGTTGCTCCTGTATCAGTGGATGTTGCCATTATATCCATGTAGTTGCCAAAGTGGGAAATCTAGGCATAATTAAATTCATCCTTTCCCTCAGTCCTCATATTCAGTTTTACTATGGCACCCCGCCCCCTTCTTTCCTCCCCACCCCCAGATTTAAGCCATCCATTAGGTGTCTGCACTACTGCATTCTAAATGTAAATCTCTGAACTGGTCTACCCACACCCACTTTCTGCTCTTCCTTCTACCCTGCAGTCCCTTCTGTTCAGTAGCCAGTGAAATGATTCTTCATGGTTCTGCAAATCAGCCTCAGAATCAAAATCAAAATCCTTATGTCTGTGGCCCTGAGCAGGGTGATGTCTACCATCTCCCAGCCTCATCCTGCTTCCCCTTCTGTGCCACACTTAGGCTGTTCAGCTTCTACATTTATTAATTCCTATTCTCTTGTTCTTTGAGATAATCATGATTTCTATTTAGTCATGTCATTAGAGAAACCTTACCTGATTCTGGAGCTCCCCTGTTATAGGCTTTTTTCCTGCCTCTCCTCTTTGGCCTTTATTGCAGTTGTGATTTTGCAAGTAAGCTGTTGTTGGTTTTTTTTTTTTCTTTTTTTTTTTTTAATTACCTGGGCAGGCACCCGGAACCGAACCCTGGTCCTCGGGCATGGCAGGCAAGCATTCTTGCCTGCTGAGCCACCGTGGCCTGCCCGGTTTTTTTTTTAATTATTCATAGCTGACTCCCCACTAGAGAGGAAGTGTGAATGGGGCCTGTTTTTCCTCACTGTGGTACCATGCACAGCATATAGTGGGTATTCAGTAAATATCTATTGAATGATTAAACAAATAATGACTTCCAGGTAGATAATCCCTAGACTAGAGGAAAGATTTGAAATGGGCTTTGAAAAATTAGCAGGAGTTACATCTGTGCAATTAGATGGTGGGGGGTGTGAGTGGCCTAACAGAGTTTCTGGCAAGAAAAATGCATCCTGAGAACATCTAGTTCTGTTAAGAATTAGAAGAGAAGAATAGGAGTAAATAAGAATGGAAAAAAGGATTTGGAAAAAGTTCTTGAAGATCTCTAAGTAGTAACTTACATAACTTAAAAAGTGGATTCCTTTTAGAATTTTTAAAATTGTTTTATCAGTTAGAAAAAGTAACTTGTAGAAACAGCTCAGCATGTATGCCCTTAGCACTCCTCTCCTCTCCTCTTGCCTTTCCTCTGATGTGAGCACTGTGACAGTAATTCTTCATTGACAGCTTTACGGGAAACAAAATAAGGGCTGCTTTATAAATGATCCCACATCTTTCTGAGTCTTACAATTTAAAATTCACTGTGCTAATTACTGACTTTAGAGTGTGGTCAAACAGAGGTGAGTTATTTTAGTTTTCTCTTCAGAAGTCGGTGGAAAACTGGACAGTTCAGAACATAGAAATTTGTTGCTTTTTCCGTTTCTGAAACTCAGAGAAATATATTTCTTTCCTTTTTTTTATTGCTCCACTCCTTTTTTCTTTTTAACTGATTATTATAGTTATTTGTAACTTTTAGGGTTACAAGTTTGTATTTATTTGTAACTCTTAGGGGGTTATATTTATTTTATTTTTATTTTTTTCAACTTGTTTTTCTTTTTTGTGAAAAGTAACATATATACAAGAAAGCAATAAATTTAAAAGCATAGCACAACAATTAGTCATTGAACAGATTTCAGAGTTTGGTATGGGTTACAATTCCACAATTTTAGGTTTTTACTTCTAGCTGCTCTAAGGTACTGGAGATTAAAAGAAATATCAATTTAATGATTCAGCAATCATATTCGTTTGTTAAACTCTACCTTCTTTGTATAGCTCCACCATCACTTTTGATCTTTCTGCTCCACTCTTTAGGGATATTTGGGCTATGACCATTCTAACTTTTTTATGTTGGAAGGGGCTGTCAATAAAATGGGGTAGGGAGATGGAACTAGCTGATGTTCTGGAGAGGCTGGATCTTCTAGGTTTCAGGACTTATCTGGTCCAGGGACCCATCTGGAGGCCATAGGTTTCTGGAAAGTTACCCTGGTGCATGGAACCTTTGTAGAATCTTACATATTGCCCTAGGTGTTCTTAGGATTGGCTGAAATGGCCTTGGTTGGGGTTTGCAGGTTATGATAGGTAGCAGTGTCTAACTGAAGCTTGTGTAAGAGTAATCTCCAGAGTGGCCTCTTGACTCTATTTGAACTCTCCCAGCCACTGATGCTTTATTAGTTACACTTCTATTTCCCCTTTTGGTCAGGATGGAATTATTGATCCCACAGTTCCAGGGCTGGATTCATCCCTGGGAGTCATCTCCCACGCCACCAGGGAGACTTACTCCTGAATGTCATGTCCCATGTGGGAGGAAGGGCAGTGATTTCAGAGTGATTGCAGAGTTGAGCTTATTTATTTATTTATTATTATTATTTTTTAACATGGGCAGGCACCAGGAATTGAACCCGGGTCTTTGGCATGGCTGGCAAGAATTCTGCCACTGAGCCACTGTGGCTGCCTGGGCTTATTTTTTTTCGTTTAACTTTTTTAGTTCTGAAATTTTCTTCCCTCAGAATATAAAGTAGAAAGAAATAGCAATAGAAAGAACAGTGGAGTTTAAAATCAGAATTGGGCTCAAATTCTGAGTATGTTACCTAGACTATATTACCTTGGGAAAAATTATTTATCATCTCTGAGTCTTAAGTTCTGCATCTTTACAGCCTCAGTAAAAAGAAGTAATAGCTCATGTGTAAAGCATCTGACATACTGCCTGGCATTCAATTAGTACATACGTATTTTGCCCCTTCCGTTCAAAGCTTCTTTTATTTCAGTATTCCCGGTGTTTCTCTTATTTTCTTGTGTGACTATCAATTTCTTGTGCTCTTTCTTTATTTTGTTTCTTTTTTTAATGTGATGTGGTATGGACACTTTGGGAGAGATTTTCATAAGTATTTTTTGTTATGAAAATGTTTACAAATGGACTAGTTTAGGTAAAAAGTGGTATATATTGGGTCCAGGAATGAATCTTTAAAATAAGTGAATTCTAAAATACGAGTGAAATAAAATGAAAGTATGTTGGCTAATTGAGATACTTTTTTCAACTAACTTACATAATTAAGCCTCTTAACATTTTATAACTGCTTTGTGCTAATATGTGTTAAATTTATTCAGAAGATGGCTGATCCTTGGAAGGAATGCATGGATTATGCAATAACCCTAGCAAGACAAGCTGGAGAGGTATGTCTGCCATAAGGTGATGGTTGTGGACAATGTGTGCTTGCATTGTTAAACAAAACCTACTATTGACTAAGTTGCATTTGTTTTCATTTTACTAGACATTTTAAATAGAGTGTATTCTCCAGATAAATAAATATTAGTTCTATTGAAAACTTTTTTGTGTGTGTGATAATGATACAATTGTGAATCTCAAACAGGATGTAAGTTTACATGGTTTTTTATCTAGAAGGTCATAACCACTAAGGCTTATTTGATAGTCATTGTGGTAAGAAATTCTTAAGAATATTCATTTAAGACAGGTTCAATGTTTTAAACCATTTCTGTATTTCTGCTTTTAATCTGATTTAAAATTACTGCCTTTTCTATTTGCTAACCAAAAAAATCTTTTTAGGTGGTTCGTGAAGCCCTGAAAAATGAAATGAATGTTATGATTAAAAGTTCTCCAGCTGATTTGGTAACTGCTACTGACCAAAAAATTGAAAAAATGCTTTTCTCTGCCATAAAGGAAAAGTATCCATCTCACAGGTATTTCTTTTTCTGTTTCAAATGATAAAGTGAAACTGGGGTGGAGTTAATACACCAAATGAGACTTTTAGTTCTAGACACAGAAACTGACTTTAGCTGACTTACACTGAAAAGGAATTTATTTGGAGGATATTGGGCAGCTCAGGAACTCTGGGGGCTGGGTGCAGGCAGGAACCAGGGCAGGAAAGCATACCCAGGTCTGCCACAGAGCCTTTGCTTAGAATACTGCTGGTGGCCTTGGCTTCATTCTTGACTGTGATGGCTTTAAATATTTTCTAACTAGCCTTATTTCTTTATCCCCTTAGCTCAAACTTTTACAGCAGTCACATATATTTAGGAGTTGTAACTGATATTTCTAAATTCTAAGATACTGAGCTATTTGTATATAACCTGGTCGTTCCGTGAAACTGTAGGTATTTATGTGACAGTTGAGACTCAGGGTTAGAGCACTGAAGCTATGAAAATCAGCAGTACCCCATTCAGCAACAGTTAAAAAAAAGCTGAAAAAGTGATCAGACTTTGTCTAGCAATGTGAATGAAGCTGATGTGGATACGACTAAGGTAAATCAGAAGAATGGGTAAAGGATGATAATGGCCCATATTTTCAAACTTCAACCTCTGTGTGGGATCAAAGGGGCTTATTTGGTGCAAAATTTGTATTTTGAGTAGCACATTATCTAATTTAATTTGTATTACTTGGGCACCATAATTACATGGAATCTTGAATAGGGCGTGAGATCTTGTTGGCTTGTGCAGGTTAGTGTGATGCCCCAATATATCCCAGAGTAATTTGGGAAGAGAATAAAAAAATATTTGCAAAGTCCCCTTGGGGGACTGGGAGAAAGGAAATATTAAGCTTCCCCATCTGGGGAATTCCTGATATTCTTGCAAACAGTGGAGACAACCAGTTAGACTGAGCATTTGATGTTGGATCTCGCTCCTATGAAGCTTATTCCTTCAAAGGAGAGGCTAAGCCTGTTGACAGTTATGCCTAAGAGTCATCCCCTGGAGAGCCTCTTCTGTTGCTCAGATGTGGCCTCTTTCTCTAAGCCAATTTGGCAGGTGAATTCACTGCCCTCCCCGCTACCTGGAACAAGACTCCCAGAGGTATAAATCTCCCGGGCAACGTGGAACCTGACTCCCAGGAATGAGCCAAGACCCAGCATCATTGGAATGAGAGAGCCTTCTTAAGCAAAAAGGGGAAAAATGAAATGAGACAAAATAATTTTCCAGTGGCTGAGAGATTTCAAACAGAGTTGAGGGGTTATCCTGGAGGTTATTCTTATGTATTATATAGATATCCGTTTTTAGTTTATGGTGTATTGGAGTGGCTAGAGGAAAGCACCTGAAATTTTTGAACAGTGTTCCAGTAGCCTTGATTCTTGAAGATGATTGTATAGCAATATAGCTTTTACAGTGTAACTGTGATTGTGAAAACCTTGTGTCTGATGATCCTTTTATCCAGGGTATGCACAGATGTGTAAAAAAAAGTTAGGGATAAAATAAAAGGGGGAGATAAAGGGTAGAAATTGGGTAGACTGCCTACTTTTATCAGCATAATGTTCTCAAGGTTCATCCACATTGTTACATGCCTCATGACTTTATTCTGTCATAATACTGTGTAGTATTCCATTGTATGTATATACCACAGCTTGTCTGTTGATGGGCATTTGGGCTAATTCCATCTCTTGGCAAATGTAAATAATGCTGTAAACATTGATTTGCAAATGTCCGTGTCCTTACCTTCAGTTCCTCTGAATACATACCTAGCAATAGGATTGCTGGGTCATATGGCAGTTCTATACTTAGGTTCCTGAGAAACTGCCAAACTGCCTTCCAGAGTGGTTATACCATTTTACATTCCTACCAACAGTGGATAAATGTGCCTTTTTCTTCATATCCTCTTGTCGTTTTCTGTTTTTTTGATAATGGCCATACTAGTGGGTGTCAAATGATATCTCATTGTGGTTTTGATTTGCTTTCCTCTAATAGCCAGTGAAGTTGAGCATATTTTCATGTGCCTTTTAACTATTTGTATTTCCCCTTTTGAGAACTCTCTGTTCATGTCTTTTGCCCATTTTTTGATTGGGTTGTTTGTTGTTTTGTCTTTTTGTTGAGTTGAAGAATCTCTTTATATATTCTGGATCCTACACTCTGATATGTGGTTTCCAAATATTATCTTCCATTGCATAGGCTGTCTTTTGCTTTCCCCTTTGATTCATGAAAGTGTTTAATTTTGAGGAGGTCCCATTTATCTATTTCTTTTTTCAGTGTTCATGCTTTGGGTCTAAGATCTAGGAAACCATCTCCTATAACAAGATTTGTAAGATATTCCCCTACATTTTCTTCTAACAGTTTTATGGTCTTAATTCTGATGTTTAGGTCTTTGATCCATTTTGAGTTAATTTTTGTGTAAGGTGTGAGATATGGATCCTCTTTCATTCTTTTGCATATGGAGATCCAGGTTTCCAAATACCATTTATTTATTTATTTATTTATTTGCATGGGCAGGCACTGGGAAACTAACCCGGGTCTCTGGCATGGCAGGTGAGAACTCTGCCTGCTGAGCCTTGGCCTGTCCCAAATACCATTTATGAGGTGTTAAGAAGTTAAAAAAAAAAAAAGCAAAAAAGGCTCATCCTTATCCTCAGGAGTCATGTCCCATGTTGCCAGGGAGATTTACACCTCTGGGATTCATGTCCCAAGTAGTGGGGGAGGGCAGCGGATTCAATTGCAGTGTTGGCTTAGAGAGAGGCCACATTTGCCAACTCCAGCTCTTGATTGGCAAACTCTGAGTGCTGGACTCCAGTTCTGAGAATGACTATATTTATTAAATAACCATTAAAGAAAGCAGCTGGCCATGTCCGTCTCATTCCTGCCCCAGTCAGGGGTGGAAGTGGGGTTGATTAAGAACTTCAGTAATCTTGCTGGTGGTGGAGACAAGGGCTGAAGAACAGATCTTCCCCAAGAAAAGGAGGGGTGGGGGCAGGGCCCAGTGTAGGTGGCATCTGTTATTTAGAGAATTCAGATCTCACAGTCAGGAATACCAGCAATAGTTTCAGCAGGCAAAAATTGTTGGCAGTCTCTGTTTCATCCATGTACCCAGCAGAGGTGGAATCAGCTGAGAATTAAAGGCACAAGTACCAGCTTAGAGCTGTGGGAAGTAGTCGACTAAAGAGCACCATCTGCTGGAAAGTATAGGAAAAGTACAGAATCCAAAGACTTCATAGAATAGATTGGCATCCTGCTGGGATGTGTGGTTCCTCCCCAGGGAGCCTTGTTACTCACCTGCACCTCCTTCCTGAGTCCTGAACCTGTCTTATCTGGGAAAAATTGGCTGAGCTAAGTCCTCTCTAGGGGGACATTCTTCCCCAGAACCAGCCCTCCAGGTAAAAGTAGCTAAGAGATAATGAAAGGAGTGTTAAAAACATAGAGAGGCAAATCAGAAACAAACAGAAGAGATCAGCATTCCAAGAGAAGGAATATGGTAGAGAAAGTTTATTTCTGGGGTGAAACAATTGCATAAATAGGGCAATCTCAAAAATTATACCATTTATGCAGGGCAAGAATCAGATAAAAGCTGAAAAAATCTGATCAGTTTAACATTAGCTAATATAAAGATCTAGAATAAGTTGAACCACCTATAGCACAAAGCTGATCAACAAGAAAACCGTAGGCAAGAGAGAGAAAGCGAACTCCTGAATAAACTAATCAAGAAAGTAAGATGCCTAAACATCAGCAAAAACTCATAAGTCACACTAAGAAACACAAAAGTACAGCCTAGTCAGTGGAACAAACGAAAACTTCAGACAAGATACAGGAGTTGAAACAACTAAGGTTGTTCAAACATATCTCCTAAATTAATTCAATGAGATGAAGGAAAACATGGCAAAAGAGATGAAGGATATAAAGAAGATATTGGGTAAACATAAAGAAGAATTTAAAAGCATGCAAAAAAGTAGCAGAACTTACGAGAATGAAAGGCACAATAGAAGAGATTTAAAATGCATTGGAGGCATACAACAATAGATTTGAAGAGGAAAGAAATCAGCAAACTAAATGACAGGACTTCTGAAATACACTTACAGAAGAACGGATAAGGAAAGGATGGAAAAATTTGAGCAGAGTCTTAGGGAATTGAAATTACAGCTTGAAGCACATGAATACATGTGTCATAATGTCCCAGAAGAAGAGAAGAAAAGGAGCAAAAAGAATATTTGAGGAAATAGTGGTTGAAAATTTTCAAACCCTTATAAAAAAACATCACTATACAAGTCCAGGAAGTGCAACATACTCCAAACAGAATAAGTTTGAACAGACCTACTGTAGGATATTTACTGTTCTATCTGTCAGATGCCAAAGACAAGAGAATTTTGAAAGCAGCATGAAAAAGGCCATTCATCACTTACAGGGAAAACTAGATAAGACTAAGTTTGGATTTCTCATAAGAAACCATGGAGGTGAAAAGGCAGTGATATGATATATTTAAGATACTATTTTGATGTGTTAATGCTGCTGGATATGTAATATACCAGAAATGGGTTGGCTTTTATAGAGGGAATTTATTAAGTTATAAGTTTATAGTTCTAAATCCATAAAACTGTCCAAAGTATGGCATCCAGAGAAGGATACCTTGACTCCAGAAAGGGCTGATGACATTCGGTGTTTGTTTGTCAGCTGGGAAGGCACATGGCAGCATCTGCTAGCTTTTTCTCCTGGTTTCTTATTTCAAAATCACTTCCCTAGGGGCATTTTCCTTCTGTATATCCAACATCTCTCTGTGTCATCCCTGAGGCTTTCTCCCAAATGGTTCCCTCTTATAGGACTCCAGTAAGCAACCCCACCTTGAATGGGTGGAGACACATGTCTGTGGAAACCACCTAATCAAAAGGTCCCACCTACTTGTGTCACATCTCCATGGGAAACAACTTAATAAAAAAGATCCTACCCAACAATATTCAATTCTTTAACATGGCTTTACTGGGGTACACAACAGTTTCAAACTGTCACAGATGCTGAAAAAGAAAAATTGCCAGCCAAGAATTTTACATCTGACAAAACTGTCCTTCACAAATGAGGAAGAGTTTAAAATATTCACAGGTAAACAGAAACCGAGACAGTTTGTTAACAAGAGATCTGCCCTTTAGGGAATGGTAAAGGGAATACTACAGGCTGGTAGGAAAAGACGAGAGAGAGAAGTTTGGAGGAGAATGTAGAAGTGAAGAATATTTGTAAGGGGAACTAAAAGGAGAGAAAAAGTAAGATATGACATAAAAGCCAACAGATAAAAATGGTTGGAGAAAGTACTGCCCTTGCAGTAATGGGATTGAACTCCCCAGCCAAATTATATAGCCTGACAGAATGGAAAAAAAAATTATATGCTGTCTACAGGAGATTTAAGTTAGACCCAAGGTCACAGAAAGGTTGAAACTGAAAGGATGGAAAAAGATAATTCCTTGTAAACAGTAACCAGAAAAGAGTGGAAGTTATATCAGACAAATTAGTCTTTAAATGCAAAATTGTTAAAAGAGACAAAGACACTATGTGTAAATGAAAGGGGCAAGCCACCAAGAAGAAATAACAATAAAAAATACTTATGCAGCTAGCTAGGGTGCTCAAAGTACATCAGGCAAACACTGGCGACACTGAAGGGAGAAATAGACATTTCTACAATAGTAGTTGGAGACTTTAATACATCACTCACATCAATGGATAGAACACCTAGGCAGAGGATTAATAAGGGATCAGAAATCTTGAATAGCATGATAAGTGAATTATATGTAACAGACATATTCAGAATGTATATACTCCTGTTGTTGTGCCCCACAACAGGAGTATATACATTCTTCCATGTGCTCATGGATCACTGTCTGGGCTATACCACATATTGGGTCACAAGTCAGGTCTCTATAAATTTATAAAGACTGAAATTATACAAATCACTTTCTCTGTTCATAATGGAATGAAGCTGGAAATCAATAACAGGCAGCAGACTGGGAAATTCACCAGTTTATGGAGATTAAAGAACACACTCTTTTTTTTCAATTTACTAAATTTATTTTAATATTTGTTCCCCCTGTTATTTATTTTTAATCCATATGTTTTACTCATCTGTCAATAAGGTAGATAAAAGGAGCATCAGATACAAGGTTTTCACAATCACACAGTCATATTGCAAAAGTTTTATCATTATACAATCATCTTCAAGAAACATGGCTACTGGAGCACAGCTCTGTGTTTTCAGACAGTTCCCTCCAGCCTCTCCATTACACCTTAATTAAAAAGGTGATCTCTATATAATGTGTAGAATAACCTCCAGGATAACCTCTCAACTCTGTTTGGAATCTCTCAGCCATTGACACTTTTTGTCTCATTTCGCTCTTCCCCCTTTGGTTGAGAATGTTTTCTTGATCCCTTGATGCTGAGTCCCAGTTCATTCTAGGATTTCTGTCCCACAAAAATGTTTACTGGATTTTTTGTTTGTTAGTTTGTTTTGTTTTGTTTTTGCATGGGCAGGCAGTGGGATTCGAACCCAGGTCTCCAGTATGGCAAGCTAGAACTCTGTCTGCTGATCCATTGTGGCCTGCCCTGAACAACACACTCTATCAAAGAAGAAATTAGAAGAGGAATCAGTAGTTATCTTGAGACAAATAAAATGAGAACACAACATATTAAAACTTACAGGATGCAGCAAAGGCATTGCTGAGAGGAAAATTTATTGCCCTAAATGTTTATTTTTAAAAAGAAGAAAGAGCTTAAGTCTAAGACAAAGGCACTCCTGAAGGACCTAGAAAAAGACCTGCAAACTAACCCCAAAGCAAACAAAAGGAAAGAAATAACAAAGAGTACAGTATAAATCAGTGAAATTGAGAATTAAAAAACAATAGAGGGAATCAACAAACCAGAAGTTGGTTATTTGAGAAAATCAATAAAATTGACAAACCTTTTGCTAGACTGACCAAAAAAGGATATGTAAATAAATAGAATCAGAAATGAGAGGGGGGCATTCCTACCGAACCTACAGAAATAAGAGATCATAAAAGGATACTGTGAGGGTGGGCCATGGTGGCTCAGCCTGCTGAGTTCTCACCTGCTATGCCAGAGACCTGGGATCAATTCCTGGTGCCTGCCTATGCAAAAAAAAAAAAGATACTGTGAGTAGCTGTATGACAACAAACTAGATAACTTAGATGAAATGGACAACTTCCTAGGAATACCTGAACAACCTACACTGACTCTAGAAGAAATGGGGGACCCTAATGAACTAATCACAAGTAAGGAGATTGACTTGGTCATCAAAAACCTCCCCAAAAATGAACGTTCAGGAACAGATAACTTCACAGGTTAATTCTACCAAGCATTTCAAGAATTGACTATCAGTCCTGCTCAAACTCTTCCAAAAAATTGAAGAGGAAGAAACACTACCTAACTCATTCTGTGAATTCACTATCACCTAATTCTAAAGCCAGATAAAGATATTATAAGAAAAAAAATTAGACTAATTTCTCTAATTACTGTATATGCTGGTTTGAATCTGTGATGTACCCCAGAAAAGCCTGTGTTCTTTTAACCCAGACCTATTGTTGGGTGGTGACTTTTGATTAGGTTATTCCTATGGAGATGTAACCCTGCCCGTTCAAAATGGGTCTTAATCTGCTTGCTGGAATCCTTTAAGAGAGAAATATTTTGAAAAAGTCTCAGAACCAAGAGAAGCTAAGAGAAAAAGAAAACACTGCAGGAGAAGATAGGAGAACCCATAGGAACTAAGAGATCCATTTTGAAACCAACCCAGGAAAGAAAGGCCAGCAGACATCACCATGTCCCTTCTTTTGTGACAGAGGAACCCCAGATGCCATCGGCTTTTCTTCAATGAAGGTATCTTCTTGAGGCCTTAGTTTGGGCATTTTTGTGGTCTTAGAACTATAACTGTGTAACCTAATAAGTCCCCTTAAGAAAAAGCCAATCCATTCTAGTATATTATATTCAAGCAGCTTTAGCAAACCAAAACGCTATAGATGCTTTAAAATTGAATCCAGCAGTACATGAAAAAATTATATAACCAAGATCAAGTGGGATTTATCCCAGGTATGCAAAGCTGGTTCAACACAAGAAAATCAATTAATGCAATATATCACACTAACAGATTGTAGGGGGGAACTACATGATCATCTTGATTAATGAGAAAAAAGCATTTGACAAAATCCAACATCCTTTCTTATAAAAACACTTCAAAAGATAGGATTGGAAGAAAACTTCCTCAACATAATAAAGGGCAGGTACTGATTTAAAATTCTTATGTATCTTAGAAAAGCCATATTCCTCTAATCTTGATTCAATATTGTATATTAGAACTCTTGATTAGGTTGTTTCTGTGATCATGGGACACCCAGTTGTGGGCATGACCTCTTGATTAGATTACTTCCATGGATATGTGGCCCACCCAATTGTGGGTTGGCCCTTTTGATTAGATGGAGAATGAGACTCTGCCTATTCAAGGTAGGTATGCTAGTTTGAAAGGATCATGTACCCTAAAAAAGCCATGTTTTAATCCTGATCCATTTGTGGAGGTAGCCTTTTCGTTTAATCACTCTTCAGCACTGTATATTGGAACTTGATTAGGTCATCTCCATGGAGATGCAATGCCACCCATTCCAGGTGAGTCTTGATTAGCTTACTGGAATCCTTTATAAGAGGAAACATTTTGGAGAGAGTTCCTTTAGAATGACTTTAGAGAGGAGAGCCGATGCAGCCAGAGACCTTTGGAGATAAGGAAGGAAAACTCCCTGGGGGAGCTTCATGAAGCAAGAGGCTTGGAGAGGAAGCTGGCAGATGTTGCCATGTTTGCCATGTGCCTTTTCAGTTGAGAGACAAACCTTAAACTTCATTGGCCTTTCCTGAGTGAAGGTAACCTCTTTTTGGTGCCTTATTTGGACATTTTTTATAGACTTTGCTTTAATTGGGACATTTTATTGGCCTTAGAACTGTAAACTAGCAACTTATTAAATTCCCTGTTTTAAAAGCCATTCCATTTCTGGTATATTACATTCCAGCAGCTAGCAGATTACAACAGTGGGTCTTAATTAGTTTACTGGAATCTTTAAGAGAGTTCACAGAGAGGGAGCTCAGAGCCAACACAAGCAGAAACATTTTTGGAGATGCAGAAAAAATGCCCCCAGTCAAGCGGTTTGAAGCCAGAAATCAAAGGACCAGCAGACACCCACCATGTGCCTTCCCAGCTGACAGAGGTGTTCCAGATGCCATTGGCCTTTCCTAAGTCAAGATATCTTTCTCTGGATTCCTTAGTTTGCACGTTTTTATGGCATTAGAACTGTAAACTTGTAACTTAATAAGTCCTCTTTATAAAAGCCAACCCATCTGTGGTATATTACATTCTGGCAGCTTTTGCAAACTGAATTAGGGCATATATGAAAAATCTGCAGCTAACATCACTCAATGGGGAAAGACGGAAAGCCTTCCAGATCTGGAACAAGACAAGGATATCCACTCTTATTCAGCATTTTGTGCTGGAAGTTCTAGCTGGAGCAATTGGACAGGAAAAAGAAATAAAAGACATCCAAATTGGAAAGGAAGAAGTCAAACTTTCACATATACAGATGATTGATCCTATATTTAGAAAGTCCAAAAAATTGCATTCACAATAACAACTAAAAGAATCAAATATCTAGGGATAAATTTAATCAAGAATGTAAAGAACCTATACACAGAAAACTGCAAAACATTACTAAAAGAAATCAAGGAAGACCTAAGTAGATGGAAGAACATACCTTGTTCATAGATTAGAAGACTAAATATAGTTAAGATGTCATTTCTACCCAAAATGATCTACAGATTCAAGGCAACACCAAGCAAAATCCCAACAACTTTGCAGAAATAGTAAAACCAATAATCAAATTTATTTGGAAGGGCAAAGTGCCCCAAATTACCAAAAATATCTTGAGAAAGAAAAACAAAGTTGGAGGTCTCTCATTTCCCGGCTTTAAAGTATATTCAAGTCTTCAGTGGTCAAAATAGCATCGTTCTAGCATAAGGATAGATATACTGACCATTGAAATTGAGTTGAGAGTTCAGAGATAGACCCTCAGATCTCTGGTCAATTGATTTTTGACGAGGCAGCCAAGTCCACTCACCTGAGACATAATAGTCTCTTCAACAAATAGGGCTGGAAGAACTTATGCATAGATTCTCATGCAAAAGAATGAAAGAGGATCCTGCTCTCACACCTTATAAAAAATTGACTCAAAATGGATCAAAAACCTAAACAGTGTTAGGACCATAAAACTCCTAGAAGAAAATGTAGGGAAGCATCTTAAAGATCTTGTGGGAGGAAGTGGTTTCTTAACCTTACACCCAAAGCACAAACAATGAAAGAAGAAATAGATTAATGGGGTCTCCTCAAAATTGAATACATTTGCGTGTCAAAGGACCTTGTCAAGAAACTAAAAAGAAAGCCTACTCAATGGGAGAAAATATTAGGAAACCACATATCTAATAAGGGTTTAATATCTAGAATATATTAAGAAATCCTACAACTCAACAACAAAAAGGCAACTCAATTTAAAAATGGGCAAAAGATACGGAAATGCATATGGCTGAAAAGCATATGAAAAGATGCTCAACTTCACTAGCTATTAGGGAATGCAAATTGAAACCACATTGAGATACCATTTCACACTCACTAGAAAACTACAAGTGCCAGAGAGAATGTAGAGAAATAGGTACCCTTAGTCATCGTTTTGGGCAATATAAAATGGTACAATCACTTTGGAAGGCAGTTTGGCAGTTCCTCAGGAAGCTAAGTATGGAAGTGCCATATGATCCTGCAACCCCATTACTAGCTATATACTTGGAAGAATTGAAAGCAGGGAGTTGAATAGATATTTGCACACCAGTGTTTATAGTGGCATTATTCATGATTGCTGATAGATGAAAACAGCCTAAATGTCCATCAACTGATGAGCAGACAGACAAACTGCGGTATATTCATACGGTGGAATATTATTCCGCTGTAAGAAAGAATGAAGTCATGATGCATGCAACATTGTGGATGAACTTTAAGGACATTATGTGGAGTGAAATAAGCCAGAAGCAAAAAGACAAGTATTGTATGGGCTCACTAATATGAACTAATTATAATGAGCAAACTCTGGGAGTTAAATTGGAGAGCATGGGTTCTCAGGGTAGAAATTGGGCAAATGATGCTTAAGGAGTACAGAATATTTAATAAAGTTGATTTTAAAGGTTTGGAAATGGATAGCTCAATACTTACACAGTTCTGTAAGTGTAACAATGCTAAGTGCGAGTATAGTTGAAAGGGGAAGATTAGGATCGGGTATGTCAATAAAAGGAAAGCTAGAGGGTAAAAACGAACTATATAACGTAGCAAAACTTAAGTGGATGATGACTACGGTTAACTGTAGAAATATAAGAAAATTCTTACATGAACTAGAACAAATGAACATCATTACTACAAGGTGTTGATAATGGAGTGGAATGTGGGAAAAAATACGATTAATGAAAACTAAGATCTATAGTTAACAGTAACATTGTAATATTCTTTCATTAATTGTAACAAAGGCACTATACCAAAGGTAAATGTCAATGATAGGGGGTATAAGGGATATGGGATATGTTTTTTGGAAAAAATTAAAATGTTTTCATATTATGGTAATGAATGCTTAATAGTGTGATTATACCAAGAGCCAATGATTGTACACTGAGGATGGATTGCATGATGTGTGAATTGAAAAAACAAGACAAAAAAAGAGTAGGAAAGGAAAGAAGAAAACCAGAACTCAGACACCATTTATGGAATTTACCTAAGATTTATTGCATGGCATGTTATAGAGAAGCATGTAGACACAGTAATTTTGGTAAATGATTTGCTGTCTTATTGAACATGACTTTGTTCATATTTATTTAATGTTCTCTGTATTAGTTATCCCATATAAATAAAACTTATCAGCTCTGGACCACAAACATTTATCTCATGATTTCCTTCAGTCAGAAATCTAGGGGTGGCTTAGCTGAATGACTTGCCTGGACCTCTCATGAAGTTACAGTCACACTGTAAGCATGATTGGCATCATCTCATGGTTGACTAGGCTGATTGATCTGGTCACTTGTGTGAATGTTGACAGACGACAGTGCTGGTGCGTGGTGGTAGGCCAGTAGCTTCCTTCAGTTCCTTGCCATGTGAGCCTCTCCATAGAGCAATTCACCATGGGGCAGATGCTTCCTCCAGCACAAGAGAGAGAACAAGAAGGAAGCCACAATTCCATTTTGTGAGCCAGTCTCCAAAGTTGTATAATATCACTGTGCTTTATCTTATTGGTTAGAAACCAAGTCACTAAATCCAGCTCACACTGAAGGCAAGGTGTATTAGAGAATTTGTGGACATATTTCTTTAATGATTCCTCACCTGGATCAAATGCCTTTTCAGGTGTGTACGCATGTACATGCTGAATTTTGTTATTTTTCATTTGACTTTGCTCTGGGGGAAGTAAATAAAACTTTCTCACTTGTACCAGTTTTCACAGGAAGGAAAAAAGGAGCAACAATTGAGAAGTGTAGTGCACAGACTTTCATTGTTTGGTATTAGACTCTGTGTAGCTAAGGAAATGTTACGGTTTGGAAATTGCTGCAAACAATGTAAAGACTGAGAGTTTCTCATTCTTGCTTTTAGTTTCATTGGTGAGGAATCTGTGGCAGCTGGGGAGAAAAGTATCTTAACTGACAACCCCACGTGGATCATTGACCCTATTGATGGAACAACTAACTTTGTACATAGGTAGGTTTTAACATTTTAAATACTTAATTACTGTTTGTATATAAAACAGATTGACCTTCTTGGTACTCTGTTCAGTAACATGTATATTTTAGAAAATTGTGT
>PVIY010048579.1:0-17217 GCA_004026745.1 Myrmecophaga tridactyla
TCATATGTGCCCCAAGCCCTCCGCCCTCTAGCATATATTCAGCTTCGTTTGGTACTCAGATTATTGTAGTATTGTGTTATCCATTTCTGAATTTTACAATCAGTCCTGTTGCACAGTCTGTATGCTTCTACTGAATGTAAAAAAGGCATTATGCCAAAACTAAATGCCAACAGGTGTTGGGCATGTGAAAGGAGTATGGATTCTTTGTGGAAGAAAAGGAAATTCAGAAAGATTATGGTGGCAAAGTCTATAGGCTTAGGTAGAATTGTATGGTGTGAATAAAACTGTTTAAAAATGAAGAGAGAGAAATAAGTGCTAGAAAAAATGCAAAGAGATGTATCTATTCACTTCAGTAGGGAAACTGAGAGGTATAGCTCCTTGGAGGGCAGTATGGTGGTTCCACAGGAGGCTAGGAGTGGGGTTGCCATATGATTCTGAAACCCTGTTGCTCAGTATATACCTAGAGGAGCTGAGTGTGGGGACACAAATTGACATCTGCACACTGGTGTCTATGGTGGTAGTGTTCGCAATCTACAGTGGATGGAGGTGGCCAAAGGGTACAACGTAGTAATAGAAGGGATTACTATGATGTATACATACAATGGACTACTGAATGGCCTCAAGAAGGAACGAAGTTGTGAGGCATGCAACTAGGTGCATGACCCTTAAGGACTGTATATTGAATGAAACGTCAGAAACAAAAAAGACAAATATCATGCCTCATTCATGTGAACTAAATATAATATAAAAACTCAGTGAGCTGAAGTTGAGAGCATGGGTTATCAGGTTGGGGCCTATTGTAAAGTGTCCTACTCTTACAGCAGTCACACATATTCAGGAGTTGTAACTGTCATTTCTAAATACTGTGATACTGAGTTGTTTTGTGTATAACTTGGTCGTTCCCATAAACTTTGGGTATTTATGTGACACCTGAGACTCAGAATTAGATCTTGAAACTATGAAAGTCAGCAGTACCCCATACAGGAACTGTTTAAAAGGTTGAAAGAGATCTGACTTCAAGTAGAGACATGAATGAAACTGATCTGGAAAGGACTAAGGTATATTAGAATACAGGGTAAAGGATGATAGCATCTATATTTTAAAGCTTTAACTTCTGTGTGAGACCTAAGGGAGAGACGTTTATTTGGTGCAAAATTTATAACACACAAATGTTTGTGTATTAAGATTTATAGGCCAAAGCCTCAATTTTGGGGTTTGCCCCTATGAAACTTACTCCCGCAAAGGATATGCTAAGCCCACTTAAAATTAGGCCTAAGAGTCACCCCCAGAGAATCTCTTTTGTTGCTCAGATGTGGCTTCTCTTTCTAAGACAAAGTGGGAAGTGAACTAGTTGCCCTCTCCCACTACCTGCGATGTGATTCCCAGGGATGTAAATCTCCCTAGAAATTTGGGACAGATCCCAGGAGGAGCTGGGACCCAGCATCAAGGGATTGAGAAAGCCTTTTTGACCAAAAGGGAGGAATGAGAAATGAGATAAAATAAAGTTTTAGTGGCTGAGAGATTTCAAACAGAGTTGAAAGGTTATCCTGGAGGTTATTCTTACACATTATATAGATATCCCCTTTTTAGTTTCTGATGTATTGGAGAGGCTGGAGGGAAATCCCTCAGACTGCTGAGCTGAAGACAAATGTATAACAACATAACTTTTACAATGTGACTATGTGATTTTGAAAGCCTGTGTTTTCACACAGCAAAGATGCTCCTTTTATCTAGAGTAGGGACAGATGAGTAAAAAATAAACAAGTTATAGGAGGATCAAAGGCTAAAATAAATTGGGTAGATGGAAATACTTGTAGTCAATGAGAGGGAGGTATAAGGTATATGGCATGTATGAATTTTCTCTTCTTATTTCTTTTTCTGGAGTGATGCAAATGTTCTGAAAAATGATCACAGTAACGAATAAACAACTATGTGATGATACTGTGAGCCATGGACTGTATACCATGTATGGAATGTTTGTGTGTTAAGATTTATCAATTAAAAACACAAACTCATGGCTAATTTTTTGCCTGGGATGTTCTTTGGTCTCAAGGTTGTGTTGGGCTGGAATATTTGGGGAGCCAGTCAGGAGACAATGAAACCACCAGCTGTAGACATCATGTACCTAGGGAAAGGGGGCAATCCTGGGGTAGCCTGTTTGTCTGATGTGGGGAAGGGTCACCCACTTGCTTGACTGCGCAGCAATCCATTGGCTGTTGTGTATGGTACAGTCAGGTATAGACTATCTTAGAAAGACAGAGAAATCTGTAAATTTGAAGGATGAATTAAACAAGAGGTTATACTGAGTAGATACGAGTTCAGAAATGTTGACATTGGGTGCATGGGTGGTTCAGGAGTAGAATGCTCACCTAGCCCATGTACCCCCCACCACCACAACCAAAAAAAAAGAAGAAATACTGGCATGCTGGTATGCTAGAGTAAGAGGGCATGGACTGCCCAAGGGGCAAGTGGGGCATATTCTCATTTTTTTTGACTGGGACCTAAAGAACTGGGGTCCTGTAGATTGTTTAACTGATGATGAAAGGAGAAAAAAGAAGTTTGGGAGGCCAAGGGTGGAGTGACACCATCTATTTATACAACAGTTCCAAAGGTTGCCTCTTTACTATAAGGAATTAACACAATTCTTTAGTATTCCCTAAAATAGGGCCAATCAGCCTGTTTTCGCCTGCACCTGGGAAGGAGAACAAAGAATTCTCACTGTGCTCCTATAAGGCTATTTACATGGCCAAATTATCTGCCACAGTCTTGTGGCAAAGGATCTGGCTGAGTAGGCAAATGTAATTCATTATGTTGTCATGTTAATAACTCTTTCTGAACTAAAAGAAGCCTCGAGGTCACTGTTATTTCCGGGATGGGCAATTAACTGCAATGCTGTGGCTGCCTTGTCAAATTCTTGGGCGTTGAATGGTTGGGAAAGGCAAAATTTATTCCTTTTGCAGTAACTGATAAGGTACAATATTTTCCTATGTCACATATGCCAAATAACTAATGGCTTCCTTGGGACTGTTGGGGTATTGGAAACCTTTTGTTCCTCACTTAATCCGAATGTTAAATGCTATGTACGTGTTTTGATCAGGAAAAGTCATTCCTGTGAATGGGATACCTTCTAGAAGGCTGATTTTGAAAAAGCCAAAGGATATATTGCACTATCTCATACTTTACAGGGGTGGGGGATGGGATGGACCCAGATGTGCCTGTGGCAAAGGCAACAGACAAAGCAAATTCCCATCAGCTTTTGTTCTGAACTAGGAAAGAGCTCCTTGGAAAAATAACTATGTGCAGCCCATGATGCCTTACTACCAGTTGAAGGACTAACTCAGAAATTTCCTGTGAAATAAGAGCAGCCATCCCCATACAGGGGTAGATAAGTGACACTGTCACTAAGCCTCACTCTTGGCAGTGTATAATTAAGTATATTAACAAAATGGAAAACATACCTGCTGCAGCGCAGCATTTTCAACAAGAGCCCCTTAAGCGCAGAAATGCATGATATCCTGAGACCAGTTTCCTAAATGGAAGAACATCACTTGTCCCCCACCCCATGATGATCCTCCTGAGTTTGCTGTCTCGTGCCCACAGTTGACAGATGTAGCAGTATACCTAATTCTGCTGGTATAATGATTATCAGCACATAGGCAGCCTACCACCTGGACAGCAGCAGCCATGTAACCTAGTATGGCTACCATACAAAGCAGCTCATACAAAATTGGGCTGAATTAAGGCTGTATAGATAGATGGTCATTATTCATGAACCAAGAGACACATTAACTATTTGTACTGACAATTGGGCAGTGTACTGGGGCCTGATAGTATGGACGGCCATGTGCAAACAAGAGCAATGGACTGTTGTAGGCTACCCTTAGGAGGAAAAGAAACGTGGGAAGACACCTAGATCTACTACCTGTCACAAGTGAAAAGTAACCATGATGTCTCAGCCCATAACACTGATTCTTTACCTAGCAATATTGAAGCAAGTGCTTTAGCAAAAATTCGTAGTCTAAAGCCAACATCTTACAAGGCTGCTGAAAGGCTGGATAGAAAGACATGACACCAAAGTTACCAGACACTGTGGAAATTGGTACAGCAATTCCAGCTGCCCATCAGCAGACAACAACTGAAGGAACACATGACTGTCTGCCCCTCCTATTTGGTGCAATGCCCAGGGATGCTTCCTCATCAACACAGTCACACTGTCTGCGAGCACATCCTGGTCACCGGGTAGCAGACAGATTATATTGGGCCCCTCCCCTTATCTGGAGCTGCAAAATGTGCTTTTACAGCTGTAGAAATGGTGACTGGACTGCTGCTGGCCTCCCAGTAGGGAAAGCTAACCAAAGAACTACGATACATAGCTTTGAAAAGCTAAGTATATTTTTCAGGGTCCCCACACATGCGGACAGTGATAGAAGAACCCCCTTTACTAGATGACTAACCCAAGTCTAGGCTACTGAACATGATGTCTTATGGACATTTTATTTGCCTTACAACCCCAGAGCAATTAAAAGAATGAATAGGCTTTTTTGTTTATATGCTGTATGGCAGGGGTCAATTTCATTCTTTTTCCACGTAAGTAAGTATTCCCTTCTTGCAGTATCATTTGCTGAATTTTTGTTTGGTTGATTTTTTGTTTGTTTGTTTGCTTGCTTGAGGAAGTACATGGGCTGTGTACTAGTTAGGATTCTCTAGAGAAACAGAATCAACAGGGAACACTCACAAATATAAAATTTATAAAAGTGTCTCACGTGACTGCGGGAATGCAGAGTCCAAAATCCACAGGGCAGGCTGTGAAGCCGACAATTCCGATGGAGGGTCTGGACGAACTCCACAGGAGACGCTCACCAGCCGGGACAGGAAAAGCCTGTCTCTTCTGAACCCTCCTTAAAAGGCTTCCAGTGATCAGATTAAGCATTGCTCATTGCATAAGACACTCTCTTTTGGCTGATTACAAATGTAATCAGCTGTGGATGTAGCTGACATGCTCATGATTTAATTCTATGAAATGTCCTCGTTGCAACATACAGGCCAGCACTTGCCCAACCAGACAAACAGGTACCACCACTTGGCCAAGTTGACACATGAACCTAACCATGACAGGCAACAATTTTACCACTGAACTACCCATGTACCCCTGAACTACCCAGGCTTTTAAAAAATAAGCAATCTCTGTAGCAGTGGACACGCCACGTGTGTGCAGGTCTCACCAGCCTCGATTCATGGCCCCAAGCATCTGTTCCCGCTCCTGCTGAACTGGTAATGGCAGGGCCCATGCAGGTGCTGTGAATTCAGGTAAAAGGACCAGCAATGCTGCAGCCACAACAAAGTAATAAAAATAACGTACTCTTGCCTGTACCACAAGCATTAGAAATTGGGGAAAATAAGGTCCATTGGCCAGGGTTCTGGTCAATGTAGCCGCCCTGGACGGGAATTCTATGCCCACAAGGTTTCAGGAACACCCAAATTTTAAGTATTAGACCAAAGTTTATATACAAAATGACAAAAGTTGAATATGTAACCAATCTTGGACCTTCATGCCCACCCCCAACCCAAGACACAGCATGTATGACTCTGGACACTTACTATTACGCCCAGGCTAACTGTGGATTTGACTCCAGAAAGCACCCTGCAATTGCAAGGGGAAAACTGCAACTGTGGTATCTGCGTACTAATGGAAATTTAGCTTGTATTCTTTTTTGCCCTTTGCATTGTAGAAAATTCCTTTCTGCAATAGGCTTCCATGGTAACCTATGTGCACAATAAATCTTAATGCTGAGTATATACTGAATTGCCACCATCAATTGCCACCGGCCTGCCATGGACTGTGTTTTCTGCAAACTGGACCACGTAGAATACCCTGCTGGCCTGGCAGAATTCAGCATATTAGAAAACCTGGAAAAGAATCTCATTTAAGTCTGAAATCACAGATATTAACAATTATCAGTATAATGGTTTAATTCCCTTTCTTGGCCATAATGGCATCACTTTGTAGGATTCTTATCTCTGTTTGAGGGACTCCGAATGTTCTGCTGTCTCTTATACTGCTGTGGTGGAATACAGATGCAGTGTCTGTCCTATGGTTAATGCAAACTGCTACGTGGTGGCGGACTATGGCAGCCCAGGGATCGAGAACCTCTCCATTTGGGAAAGGGTGGGGCCTTAAGCATGTAGCAGCCGAAGTGATGAGAGCACAGACATTCATTAAAACTCAGTATTTCCTCTAAAATGAGACTAAGAGAAGGACTGCTTCCTGCAAGAGACAACTAAGTAGTTCGGACAAACTCTTACTGAGCACAACCAGAAAACCAGATGAATGTTTAAAAGTAACTATTTGAAGGCATCATAAAACTTACAAGGGAATAAAAAATAACAAAGCCAAGACGTGAGAGAAAGGAAAACCAGAAAAATGAGCTTGACATATGGGGTTATGTTTTCCCTCAAGGCAAATGCAAACTGAGAAAGCACAGGGGGAGCTCAGGACTGTAGTGTTGAGAATACCTCCAAGGATTTGAGTTGGGACCCCAAAGTGCTATAATGTAGGAATAAGGAATGACTGCTACAACAGTCATAATAGGGTCTGAAGCCCAGCTTTGAATCATCTCAATCTCTGGTTAGGTTAAGGTTATGATTGCTGGTGCCCAGAAACCAAAGTTCCTGGCTGAAACAAAGGGAAAACCTCTTTGGTGTAATATAATGTCATTCTGAACCTCAAATTATCTATATAATTCTTCACATATTACAATGTCCAATATTCAATAAAAATGACCCGGCATGAAAGAAGCCAAAGCAACAGGTTCAAAAATGAAGACAAGTGACAGAAAACTGAAAAAGACTCATAGGGGTTCCAAATAATGGAAACATTAGATATGGAATTTAAACTATTTTCATATATTAAAAGAATTAAGGGACAAAATGAAGAATTTCAGCAAAAAGCTGGAAGCTATAAAATACAGAACCAAATGGAAATTTCAATATGAAACATACAGCAGTTAAAACCAAGAACTCAATGGATTAACCTAACAGATTAAATTCAGCTGAAGAGTGACTATCAAATGGAAGTTGGAAGAAAATATGCAGACCGAAGCACAGAGGGACAAAAGGATGAAAAAGATAGGGAAGACAATAAGAGACATTTGAGAAACAATGCGAGATTTGGGGGGCGGGGGATGGGGAAACAGAATGAATTTATGAAAATGAATTGCTAAAAGTCTGAATAAAATAATTTTTTAAAATGTAGTTTCAAAGGCTAAATACAGCTAAGATGTCAATTCTCTCCAACTTGACCTACAGATTCAAGCAATCAAAATTCCAACAACCTACTTTGAAGATTTGAAAAAGCTAACTACCAAATTAATTTGGAAGGGAAAGAGACCCTGAACAACTAAAAGCATCCTAAAAAAGAACAGGGAGGATTAACACTCCCTGACTTTAAAATCTATTATAAAGCCACAGTGGTCAAAATAGCACAGCACTGGCACAAAGACAGAAGCACTGACCAATGGAATTGAATTGAGAGTGTAGAAATAAACTACCAAATCTATGGTCAACTGATTTTTGACAAGTCCCCCAAATCCTCTGAATTGGGACAAATGGGCTTTTCAATAATTCGACATGGAAGAACTGGATATCAATAGCCAAAAGAATGAAAGAGGACCCCTATCTTACAGCCTGTGCAAAAAATTAACTCAAAGTGGATCAAACACCTAAATATCAGAACTAGCACCATAAAGCTCCTACAAGAAAATGTAGGGAAACATCTTCAAGACCTAGTAACAGAAGGTAGCATCCTAAACTTTACACCTGAAGCACAAGCACAAAAGAAGAAATATAGCAACTCCTTAAAAATCAAATGCTTCTGCACCTCAAAAGAGTTTGTCAAAAAGGTAAAGAGGCAGCCAACTCAATGGGAGAAAATATTTGGACATCACATATCAGACAAAGGTTTGATCTCTTGTATATATACAAAGAAATCATATAGCTCAATGACAAAAGAACGAACAATCAAATTATAAAATAAGCTGAAGATGTGAATAGGCATTTTTCTGAAGAGCAAATACAGATGTGTCAAAAGAACATGAAGAGGTGCTCATTTTCACTGGCTATAAGGGAAATGCAGATCAAGACTACAATGAGATACCACCTCACACCTATAAGAATGGCTGCTACAGTATTTTTAGGAGTCAAGATGACAGCTTAGTGAGGTGTGGGATTTACTTCGACCTCCAGATCAGCTAGTAAACAGCCAGGAACAGTACAGAACAACTGCTGGGGGCACATCAGTGACCAGACACATAGCATACACCAGTCTGGAGAAGATGGACTCGCTGCAAGCCCACCCAGAACTGTAAGTTCCCTAAGCTGTGGCGGCTGGTGCCCCTCCTCCACAGGCTGCTTCACAGAGAGGATAGGAAAGAGACATTACTAGCAGCAGGGTCTGAGCGAAACCAAGCTCCGACTGTGGAATTAATTAACAAATTCTGACTACTAAAAAATAGGCCCCCAGCTCAGCTGAACCTCGAGTAAAAGCTGAGATTGCTGGTTTATGCCCTGGCTGGAGGGTTGATGTAAAAAGAAAAGGAGGAAAAAAAAAAGTTTTTTTTGGATCAGAAAGCACAAAATACTTGAAAGGGTCTGGGCCATGAAGGGAAGGAGGGGGCACACACAGGACCTGGAGATACACAAAGCAACGTATCAACTTAAGCTCTTGATTGGCAAACCAGAGGAATGGGGCTCCTGCTCTGAAAAGGATTTTTTTTTTCCTTTTCTTTTTTGTGGCTGTGTTTCTATGGCTTGACTGCTCTTTGGATAAGCTGCAGGGCATCTCAGGCTCCAACTGCCCCAGGCATGGGCAGAATTAAGCTTGTTTGAGAGTTTGTCTGGAGGCTGTGCCTTCCCCAGGAGAGGGGTGGGGCTCAGCTCAGGTGGAATCCCTCCTTCAAGTAATTCAGACCCCAGGGTTTGGAAAATGGAAGTGATTAAAGCCAGCCTCTCCTCTGTCTCAACCACGCCCCCAGCAGGCAGAGTCTGCTGAAGTTAAAGGTACCACATCACCTTACACTAGTGGGACCCACAGGTAGACAAGCACCACATACTGGGCAGGATAAGAAAAACACAGAGTCTAGAGGCTTCATAGGAAAGTCTATCAACCTGCTAGGTCTCACACTCAGGGAAAACTGATGCAGGTGACTCTTTCCTTCTGAGAGGAGACCAGATTGGTTTGGGAAAATCTGACTGGGGTCTATAATACCTGAGTAGAACCTCCATAATGGGGGGGGGATAGAGGGGGGGAGGCACCATACAGGCAGGGCAAGAAACAAGAACACAAGAACTGAAAAATTCTGATCTGTTAAGCAAAACCTAAGTTAAAGGTCGAGAATAAGCTGAACTGAATGTCAAAGAACAGATAGACAACAAAGTCATCAGGAAGAAAATCTTAGGTAAAAAAAAGTGAAAGCAATCTCCAGAATAAACTAATTAAGGAAATTAAACTCCTAGATGCCAGCAAAATAATGAACCACACTAGGAAAACTGAAGATATGACCCAGTCAAAGGAACAAACCAACAATTCAAATGAGATACAAGAGAGAAAATAATTAATTCAGAAGGTTCAAACAGACATGGTAAACCTCATGAAAAATCAAATCAATGAATTGAGGGAGGATATAAAGAAGGCAAGGAATGAACAAAAAGAAGAAATTGAAAGTTTCAAAAAACAAATCGCAGAACTTATGGGAATGAAAGACACAAGAGAAGAGATGAAAAAACAATGGAAACCTACAATGTTAGATTTCAAGAGGCAGAAGATAGGATCAGCAAACTGCAGGATGGGACAACCGAAATCCAACAAGTAAAAGAAAATATAGGGAAAATAATGGAAAAATACGAGCAGGGACTCAGGGAACTGAATGACAAAAAGAAGCTCATGAATATACATGTATGGGTATCCCAGAAGGAGAACAGAAGGGAAAAGGAGGAGAAAAACTAATGGAGGAAGTTATCACTGAAAATTTCACAACTCTTATGAAAGACTTAAAATTACAGATCCAAGAAGTGCAGCATACCCCAAACAAAATAGATTCAAATACATGTACTCCAAGATACCTACTAATTAGAATGTCAGATGTCAAAGAGAAACAGAGAATCTTGAAAGCAGCAAGAGAAAAGCAATTCATCACATACAAGGGAAGCCCAATAGACTATGCGTAGATTTCTCAGCAGAAACCAAGGAGGTGAGAAGACTGTGGGATGATATATTTAAGATACTAAAAGAAAAAAACTGCCAATCAAGAATTCTATATCTAGCAAAATTGTCCTTCAAAAATGAGGGGGAAATTAAAACATTTTCAGACAAATAATCATTGAGAGAATTTGTGAACAAGAGATGGGTTCTGCAAGAAATACTAAAGGGAGCACTAGAGACAGATAGGAAAAGACAGGAGAGAGAGAGATAGAGAAGAGTGTAGAAACGAAGACTATCAGTAAAGGCAAAAAGAAGAAAAATTTGATATGACATATAAAATCCAAAAGGCAAAATGGTGGAAGAAAGTAATGCCATTACAGTAATAACACTAAATGTTAATGGATTAAACTCCCCAATTAAAAGACATAGGCCGGCAGAATGGATGATAAAACAAGACACAACCATATACTGTCTATAGGAAACACATTTTAGACCCAAGGATAAACATAGGTTGAAAGTGAAAAGTTGGGAAAAGATATTTCATGCAAACAACAATCAGAAAAGAGCAGGGGTGGCTATACAAATATCAAACAAATTAGACTTCAAATGTAAAACAATTAAAAGAGACAAAGAAGGACACTATATATTAATAAAAGGAACAATTAAACAAGAACACATAGCAATCATAAATATTTATGCACCAAGCAAGAGTGCTCCAAAACACATGAGGCAAACACTGAAAAGAGAAATGGAGACATTTATCATAATAGTTGGGAGACTTCAATTCCCCGCTCTCATCAATGGACAGAACATCTAGACAGAGGATCAATAAAGAAACAGGGAATTTTAATAAATAATAAATGAACTAGACTTAACAGATATTTATAAACCATTACACTCCACAACAGCAGGATACACCTTTTTCTCAAGTCTCTTGGATCATTCTCAAGCACAGACCATATGCTGGGTCACAAAGCAAGTCTCAAGAAATTTAAAAATTGAAATCAAACAAAACACTTTCTCAAATCATAAAGGAATGAAGTTGGAAATCAATAATAGGCAGAGGGCCAAAAAATTCACAAACATATGGAGGCTCAAAAATGTACTCTTAAACAACCAGTGGGTCAAGGAAGAAGATACAAGAGAAATCAGTAAATATCTTGAAGGAAATGAAAATGAAAACACAACATTTCAATATTTATGGGATGCAGCAAAGGCAGTACTAAGATGGAAATTTATTGCCCTAAATGCCTATATCAAAAAAGAAGAGTGAAAATCGAGGAATTAACCATTCATTTGGAAGAACGAGAGAAAGAACAGCAAACTAACCCCAAAGCAAGCAAAAGGAAAGAAATAACAAAGATTAGAGCACAAATAAATGAAACTGAGAACACGAAAACAATCTAGAAAATCAACAAAACCAGAAACTGGGAAAATCAATAAGATAGATGGATCCTTAGTGCAGCTTTATGCTAATAAACTAGACAATGTAGATGAAATGGACAACCTCCTAGAAAGGCATGATCAACCAAGATAGACTTAAGAAAAAAATAGATGAACTACACAAACCAATGACAAGTAAAGAAATGGAATTAATCATTAAGAAGCTTCCCAAAAAGAAAAGTCCAGGACCTGATGGCTTCACCTGTGAATTCTACCAAACATTCAAGAAAGAATTAGTAACAATCCTGCTCAAACTCTTCTAAAAAATTGAAGGGGAGGAAAGGATACTCATTCTATGAAGTCAACATCACCCTCATACCAAAGCCAGACAAAGATATTACAAGAAAAGAAAACTACAGACCAATCTCGTTAATGAATATAGATGCAAAAATCCTCAACAAAATTCTTGCAAATCGAATCCAGCAGCATATTAAAAGAATTATACACCATGACCAAGTAGGATTCATCATAGGTAAGCAAGGATGGTTCTACATAAGAAAATCAATTAATGTAATAAATCATATCAACAAATCAAAGCAGAAAAACCAACATGATCATCTTGATTGATGCAGAAAAGGTATATGATGAAATTCAACATCCTTTCTTGTTGAAAACACTTCAAAGGATAGGAATAGAAGGGAACTTCCTCAAAATGATAATGGGAATACATGAAAAACCCACAGTTAACATCATCCTCAATGGGGAAAAACTGAAAACTTGCCCCCTAAGATCAAGAACAAGACAAGGATGTCCACTATCACCACTGTTATTCAACACTGTACTGGAAGTTCTAGCCAGAGCAATTAGGCAAGAAAAAGAAATATAAGGCATCAAAATTGGAATGGAAGTAAAACTTTCATTGTTTGCAGATGATATGATAGTATATGTCAAAAACCCCGAAAAATCCACAACAAAGCTACTACAGCTAATAAATGAGTACAGCAAAGTGGCAGGTTACAAGATCAACTCTCAAAAATCTGTAGCGTTTCTATACATTAGTAATGAGCAATCTGAGGGGGAAATGAAGAAAAAATTTCCATTTACAATTGCAACCAAAAGAATAAAATATTGAGGAATAAATTTAACTAAGGATACAAAAGACCTATACCAAGAAAATTACAAGAAACAGATAAAAGAAATCACAGAAGACCTAAATAGATGGAAGGGCATACCGTGTTCATGGATTGGAAGACTTAATATAGCTAAGACATCAATTCTACCCAAATTGACTTATAGATTCAATGCAATACCAATTAAAATCCCAAAAACATACTTTTCAGAAATAGAAAAACCAATAACCAAATTTATCTGGAAGGGCAGAGTGCCCTGAATAGTTAAAAAAATATCCTGAGAAAGAAAAATGAAGTCAGAGGTCTCACACTAACTGACTTTAAGGTATCTTACGATGTTACAGTGGTGAAAACATCATGGTATTGACATGACGATAGATATACTGACCAACAGAATCAAATAGAGTGTTCAGATATAGACCCTCTCACCTATGGACAACTGATCTTTGATAAGGCAGTCAAGCCAACTCACCTGGGACAGAACAGTAAATGGTGCCTAGAGAACTGGATATCCACATGCAAAAGAATGAAAGAGGATCCATATCCTACACACTATACAAAAATTAACTCAAAATGGACCAAAGAACTAAACATTAGATCGAAGATCATAAAACTGTTAGAAGAAAATGAAGGTAAGTATCTTATCAATCTTATAATAGGAGGCGGTTTCCTAGCTGTTACACCCAAAGCACAAGCACTGAAGAAAGAAAGAAATGGGAACTCCTCAAAATGAAACATTTCTGTGCATTAAAGAACTTCATCAAGAAAGTAAAAACACAGCCTACATGATGGGAGACAATATTTGAAAACAATATATCAGATAAAGGTCTAGTATCCAGAACATATAAAGGGACTGTTCAACTCAACAAAAAGAAAAGCAACCCAATTACAAAATGGGCCAAAGACATGAACAGACACTTCTCAGAAGAGGAAATACAAATGGCCAAAAGGCACATGAGAAGATGCTCTATTTCCCTGGCTATCAGGAAAATACAAATTAAAGCTACAATAAGATATCATCTCACAACCACTAAAATGGCCATTATCAATAAAACAGAAAATAACAAGTGCTGGAGAGGATGTGGAGAAAGAGGCACACTTATCCACTGTTGGGAGGAATGTCAAATGGTACAACTGCTGTGGAAGTTGGTTTGGTGGTTCCTCAAGAAGCTAAGTAACAGAATTGCCATATCTGGCAATATCATTGCTAGCTATCTACTCAGAGGACATGAGGTCAAGCAAAGAAATGGACATTTGTGCACTGATGTTTATAGCAGCATTATTTATAACTGCCAAGAGATGGAAACAGCCAAAATAGTCGATCAACAGTTGAATGGCTAAACAAGCTGTGTTATATCCATATGATAGAATATTATACAGCTTGTTCTAGTTTGCTAGTTGCCAGAATGCAACACACCAGAGATGGATTGGCTTTCAATAAAATGGGATTTATTTAGTTAACGTATAGTTCTTCAGAAGAAAGGCAGCTAACTTTCAACTGAGGTTCTTTCTTACACGGGAAGGCACAGAGTGATCTCTGCTGGCCTTCTCTCCAGGCCTCTGGGTTCTGACAACTTTCCCTGGGATGATTCCTTTCTGCATCTCCACAGGCCTGGGCTGAGCTGCCAGTGCTGAGATGAGGTATGCTTAGCTGCTTTGGCTGTGCTATGTTGAGCTCTCTTGTTTAAGCACCAGCCAATTAAATCAAACATCATTTGTTGCAGTAGGCATGCCTCCTAGCCAACCACAGATGTAATCAGCAACCGATGAGGTTCACATGCCATTGGCTCATGTCCACAGCAACAAAACTGGGTATCTTCACCTAGCCAAGTTGACACCTGAATCTAAATACCACACAGCTGTTTAAGACAGAAAAAGTTATGAAGTACGTAACAACATGGATGGACCCTGAGGACATTATGCTGAGTGAGATTAGCCAGAAACAAAAAGACAAATATTGTATGGTCTCACTGATATGAATTAACATTAGTGAATGAAATTGGAGAATTTCTGTTAAGAACAGAGACCATCAGGAGATAGAAATAGGGTAGATTTTGGGTAATTGGAGCTATGGGGACAACCAAAGCAAGAGTCTAAGCCCTCAGTCTTGGGGTTTGTTCATACGGATAGGCTAAGCCTATGTAAAATTAGGGCTAAGAGTCACCCCCAGAGAACCTGTTTTCTTGCTCAAATGTGGACCCTCTCACTCAGCCAACATGACATGCAAACTCACTGCCCTCTTCCTCTGTAAGCGGGAAATGACTCCCAGGAGTGTGGACTTTCCTGGCAAAGGGGGACAGAAATCCTAGAATCAGCAGGGACTAAGCATGAAAGGACTGAGAAAACCTTCTAGACCAAAAGGGGGAAGAGAGAAAATGAGACAAAAGAAAGTGTCAATGGCTAAGAGGTTACAAACAGAGTCGAGAGATTATCCTGGCGGTTATTCTTATGCATTATATAGATATCACCTTTTCAGTTAAGGTTTAATGGAGAGGCTGGAGGGAACTGCTTGAAAATGTAGAGCTGTGTTCCAGTAGCCGTTTCTTGAAGATGATTGTATAATGATATAGCTTTCGCAATGTGACTGTGTGACTATGAAACCTTGTGTCTGATGCTTTTATTGACCTTATTGACAGATGAGTAAAATATATGGATTAAAAATAAATTATGAGAGAACAAATGTTAAAATAAATTTAGTAGATTGAAATACTAGTGATGAATGAAAGGGATGGGTAAAGGGTATGGTATGTATGATTTTTTTTCTGTTTTCCTTTTTTATTTCTTTTTCTGAATTGAAACAAATGTTCTAAGAAATGATCATGATGATGAATATACAACTATGTGATGATAATGAGTTATTGATTATAAATCAAGAATGGAATGATCATATGGTAAGAATGTTTGTATGTTGTTATGCTTTTAATAAATAAATTAATTAATTTTAAAAAATTAGGCCTAAGAGTCACTCCCAGAGAACCTCTTTCCTTGCTCAGATGTGGCCTCTCTCTTAGCCCACACCACAAGCAAACTCACTGTCCTCTCCTCTCTACACAGGACATGACTCCCAGGGGTATAAACCTTCCTGCTAATGTGGGATAGAAATCCTAGGATGAGCTGGGACTCAATATCCAGGGATTGAGAAAACCTTCTAGACCAAAAGGGGGAAGAGAGAAATGAGACAAAAGAAAGTGTCAATGGCTGAGAGATTTCAAACAGAGTCAATAGGTTATCTTAGGGGTTATTCTTACATATTATAGAGACATCACCTTTTTAGTTAAGGTATATTGGAGAGGCTGGAGGGAAGTGCCTGAAAATGTACAGCTGTGTTCTAGTAGCCATGTTTCTTAAAGATGATTGTATAATGATATAGCTTTTGCAATGTGACTGTGTGATTGTGAAAACCCTGTGTCTGATGCTCCTTTTATCTACGGTGTGGACAGATGAATAAAACACATGGATTAAAAACAAATAAATAATGGGGGGACATATGTTAAAATAAATTTAGTAGATTGAAATACTAGTGATTAAGGAAAGGGAGTGGTAAGGGTATAGGGGAAACAAAGGCTAAAACATATTGGGCAGATGGAAATGCTAGCAGTCAATGAGAGGGAGGGATAAGGGGTATGGTATGCATGAGATTTTTTCTTTTTAATTCATTTTCTGAATTGATGCAAATGTTCTAAGAAATGATCATGGTGATAAATATACAACTATGTGATGATATTGTGAGTTACTGATTATATACCAAGAATGGAATGACCATATGTTAAGAATGTTCGCTCCCCCTAAGATCAGGAACAAGACAAGGATGTCCACTATCATCACTGTTATTAAACATCGTGTTGGAAGTTCTAGCCAGAGCAATTAGACAAGAAAAAGAAATACAAGGCATCAAAATTGGAAAGGAAGAAGTAAAACTATCACTGTTTGCAGATGATATGATACTATACATCAAAAACCCTGAAAAATCCACAGCAAAACTACTAGGGCTAATAAACGAGTACAGCAAAGTGGCAGGTTACAGAATCAACATTCAAAAATCTGTAGTGTTTCTATACACTAGTAATGAACAAGCTGAGGGGGAAATCAAGAAAGGAATTCCATTTACAATTGCAACTAAAAGAATAAAATACTTAGGAATAAATTTAACTAAACAGACAAAAGACCTATACAAAGAAAACTACAAGAAACTGTTAAAAGAAATCATAGAAGACCTAAATAGATGGAAGGGCATACCATGTTCATGGATTGGAAGACTAAATATAGTTAAGATATCAATTCTACCTAAATGATTTACAGATTCAACGCAATACCAATCAAAATCCCAACAACTTACTTTTCAGAAATAGAAAAACCAATAAGCAAATTTATCTGGAAGGGCAGGGTGCCCCGGATAGCTAAAAGTATCTTGAGGAAAAAAAACGAAGCTGGAGGTCTCACACTGCCTGACTTTAAGGCATATTATGAAGCCACAGTGGTCAAAACAGCATGGTACTGGCATAAAGATAG
>PVIY010048580.1:0-17214 GCA_004026745.1 Myrmecophaga tridactyla
CCATACCCCCCCCTATGCAACCATGCCCCATGCACTGCGCAGCCCTTGTAATCTGCATCACACCATACCCTGTTTCCATGTCCCCCATACTATGTTTGGCCCTGTGCTCCACAGTGTGCCCAAGCCACACCATGCCCCACACCATACCCTCTGCTCCCTGCTCCATACTCATCCACCAAATACTAAACCTTAGATGATTAAGGAAATTCAATGTCCCAAAAAAAACCCATCAAGGTGATTAAATTATTCAAAGGCAATAGAAAATAACAAAGCATATGAAAATGCAGACAGATATAGTCCAACCTGATGACTAAATTAAAACACTGGAGGAGACACAGACTTTGAAACAACTAACCAAAAATGTTCATAAAATTCTACTAAATAAATTCAGTGTGTTGGCTAATGACATAAAGGAGAAGAGAAGATACAAGGAGAGCATAAAGAAGATTTAGAACAGAAAAATAGCACATATCATAGAGATGAAAGATACTGTAGGCCAAATAAAAAATATACTAGAGATACACTACAGCAGATTTGAAGAGGCAGAAGAAAGAATTAGCAAACTAGAGAAGAGGACAATTTGTCTTGAATGAACAAAAGTATAAATGGCAAAAAAGATGGAAAAATTTGAATTGGATCTCAGGGAAATGACAGACAATGTGAAGCCCACAAATATAAGAATCATCAGTATCTCAGAAGGAGAAGACAAGAGCAAAGAGCTAGGAAGAATAGTTGAGGAGGTAATGGAGGAAAACTTCCAAACACTGACAAGAGACATTAACATGCAAATCAAAGAAACCCAACAAACCGCAAATAGAATAAATCCACATAAGCTTACTCCAAGATAAATAATAATCAGTCTGTCAAATTTGAAGAGAAGCAGAAAATCCTGCAAAGTGGCAAAAGAAAATCAATTTGACTACTCAACAGGCATCACAGAGGTATGCAATTTGACTACTCAACAGGCAGTGGTATGATATACTTGAGATCCTGAAAGAGAAAGACTTCCCACTAAGAATTCTGTACCCAGCCAAATTGTCCTTCAAAACTGAGAAAAAGAAGAAAATTTTCACAGACAGACAAGTTTGAGAGAATTTGTCAACAAGAGACTAGCCTTACAAGAAATATTAAAGGGAGTTCTAGTGAATGAATTAAAAAAAATAAAGGAGAGGGATGTCTGGAGGAGGGCACAGAATTGAAGAGTATCAGTAAGGGTAACTTAAAGGTTGAAATGAGAGAGAGGGGAAAAGAATATATAGATCTGACAAATAAAATCCAAAGGATAAGATGGTAGATTCAAGAAAAAATGACTTTCCAGTAATAACTTTGAATTTTAATGGATTTAAACTTACTAATTAAAAGATACATATTGGCAGAATGGACTAAAAAATATAATCTATCTATATGCTGCTTACAAGAGACTTTAGACAGAATATATAAATAGATTGAAAGTGAAAGGAAGGAAAAAGATATTCCATACAAACTGTAACCAAAAGAAAGCAGGAGTACTAATATCAGATAAAATACACTTTAAATCTAAAGAACTCATAAGAGACAAAGAAGAAAACTGCATGTTAATAAAAGGGACAATTCATCAAGAAGAAATAATAATCATAAATGTTTATGTTCCCAGTCAAGGAGCTCCAAAGTACATGAGGTAAACATTGGAAAAACTAACAGGAACAATAAACATTTCAATAATAATAGTGGGAGACTTCAATACACCACTCTCCCCTATAGATAGAACAAGCAGACAGAGGATCAATAAGGAAATAGAGTACTTAAACAACTTGATAAATGAATTATACCTAACAGACATATACAGATTAGTACTTCCCAAAACACCAGAATATACATTCTTCTCTAGTGCTCATGGAACATTCCCCAGTAAAAATTATATGATGGACCACAAAACGGGTCTTTTTAATTTCAAAAATATTGAAATTATTCAAAAAACTGTCTCTGATCACAATGGAATGAAGCCACAATCAATAACCACCAAAGAACCAGAATGTCTACAAATATATGAAGATAAAATAGTATACCTTTAAACAATCAGAGGGCCAAGAAAAAAATTCTAGAGAAATTGGTCACTCTCTGGAGACAAATGAAAATGAGAAAATGAAAATCAGTATTTATGGTATGCAGCAAAGGCAGTGCTGAGAGGGAAAGTTTTTGCCCTAAATGTCTATATTAAAAAAGAAGAAAGAGCAAAACTTGAGGACTTAACTACTCACTTGGGAGAATTTATAGAAAGAACAGCAAACTAACCCCAAAGCAAATAGAAGAGAAATAAAGATTGAAGCAGTATTAAATGAATTGTAGCAAAAAGGAACAATAGAATCAATAAAATCAAACACTTGTTATTTGAAAAATCAACAAAAATCAATGGACCCCTGGCTAGGCTGACAAAATGAAAAAGAGAGATGATGCAAATATACAAAGTCAGAAATGAGAGGGCATTCATTACTACAGACCCTGAAGAAATAAAAGAAACACAAGAGGATACTATGAACAGCTATATGTCAACAAACTAGACAACTTAGATGAAATGGACAAAGTCCTAGAAACACACAAACAAACTACACTGATTCAAGAAGAAATAGATGGCTTCAACAAACCAATTGCAAATAAAGAGATTCAATCAGTCATCAAAAATCTTTCTACAGAGTAAAGTCCAGGGCCATATGGCTTCACTGGGAAATTTTATTAAACATCCCATACAGAACTAACACCAAATCCTGCTCGAACTCTTCCAAATATTTGAGGAAAAGTGAACACTACCTAACACATTTTAGGAAGCTAACATCACTCTATTTCCAAAACCAAGTAAAGATGCTATAAGAAAGGAAAACTACAGGCCAATCTCCCTAATGAGTATAGATGCAAAATTCTCAACAAAATACTACCAAATTGAATTGAATGACTCAGTAAAAGAATTATACACCATGACCAAGTGAGGTTTATTCTAGGCATGCAAGTGTGGTTCAACACAAGAAAATCAATCAGTGTAATTCAGCACATTAAATTAAAAGGGAAAATATCACATGATCATCTTGATTGGTGCTGAAAAAGGATTTGACAAAATTCAACATCCTTTTCTGATAAAAACACTTAAAAAGGTAGGAATCAAAGGAAACTTCTTCAATATGATAAAGGGCATATATGAAGAATCCATGGCCAGTATTGAACTCAATGTTGAGAGACTGAAAGCCTTACTCCTAAGATCGGGAATAAGGCAAGGATGCCCTCTGTGACCATTATTAATCAACATTTTGCTTGACGTTCTAGCTAGAGCAATCAGACAGGAAAAAGAAATAAAAGGAATCCAAATAGGAAAGGAAGAAATAAAGCTTTCATTATTTGCACATGATGTGATACTATACTTGGAAAATTCTGAGAAATTGACAGCAAAGTTTCTTGAGCTAATAAACAAATTAAGCAAAGTCGCGGGATATAAAATTAATGTGCAAAAATCAGTAATATTTCTATATATTGCCATATTGAAGGTGAACATGTTTGAAAAGGGTTATTTAGAGCCATGTGTCCCACCGATTAACACTACAAATATGAATAAGTTCTTCCAAGAACTACCTCAAAAGTATGAATCTTGTATGAAGAGTAAGTAATTTGGGGGTGTAAGGGGGAAGCTACTATGCATGCTCTGGGCTGTGTTTAACAGGAAGACAGCAACAGTACCATGCAATACCAGGGGTTAATAATCGGGGAGTGGGGATGGAAGGACAAGTATTAAGGGAAGGTCTGGATTTTCTATTTGGTGAGGGTGTGTTTATCAGTCATTTTTCTCTTGGGAGCAATGAAAATTGTTTAAAATTGAGTGTTGATGATTATACAACTAAGTGAAGATAATGTGAGACGTGGACTGTTTACTTTGGACATAATAGATGATGTCCAATAGATGGAGGTGGCTAAAGCATACACTGACTGAGAAGTAGAATGGCGAACTGTGGTGTACACATATGATTGAATACTGTGCTGCAACAAAAAGGAACGAAGTTGTGAAGCATGCAATGATTTGAATGAACCTGGGGACATTATGTGATACAAAATAAGCCAGAAACAGGGCAGGCAATGGTGATGCAGTGGCAGAGTTCTCACTTGCCATGCCAAAGACCTGGGTTTGCTTCTCAGTGCTTTCCCATGGTAAAAAAACAAAGCAGAAACAAAAGAGAAAATATTGTATGCTTGTATTTAGGAAATAGTTATAAGAAAATTGGAGCCTAGACTGTAAATTTTTATAGCAATTACATTTAGTCTGGAGCTGTAATTGTTATTTCCAGATTTTGAGAGTCTGTCCTATATATATATATAAAACCTGGTATTTCTGTGGAACTTTTGGCACTTGTATGTACCTAAGACTCAGAGTAGGTGGTCTCCGGGTCTGAAAGGCAGCATTGCCATATATAATAACTGTTAAAGAAATTGAAAGAGAGATCAGGTTTCAATTAGAGATAAGAATGAAGTCAGGTCTGGACTCTGGTGAATCACAATACAGGGGTGAGGAGGACATTGTCTGCATTTTAGAACTTCACCTACTCACTGAGACCAAAGGAAGAAACCTATTTTGTCCAAAACCTAAATTTTCTGTAGCATATAATCTAACTCAACCTTTCTGTATAGATCATTTAAACAACCCAAATACATGGAACCTAGAATGGGAATGAAGGCTTGCAATTCTGTAAATCTTAACGTAATGCCTGGTTACATCCTTGAGTATGTTGAGTAGATAATCAAAATGTATTGGCAAAGTCCCTTGAGAGGTGGGAGAAAAAATATGGGACTATTAAACTTTACGACCAAGGAAATCCCTGATGCCTCAAACATTAGGGACTTCCAAGTAATAGGCCAAGCCCTTGATCTGGAAGATTGCTTTTGTGAAGCTTATTTATGTAGTGGAGAAGCCAATACTACCTTTAGTTATGCCTAAGAGTTAGTTCCAGAGCACTCTTTTGTTGCTCAGATGTGGCCTCTCTCTCTAAGCCCAACTTGGAAAGAAAAATCATTACCACCACCACCCCTCCCCCATAGACCATAACATCCAAGCATGAAAGTCTGCCTGGCAACATGGGATATGACTCCCAGGGAAGAGCCTGGCCCTGGCACTGTGGGATTGGCAATGCCTTCCTGACCAAATGGGGGAAAAGGATGGTAACAAAATAAGGTATCAGTGACTGAAAGAGTTCAAACAGAGTTGAGAGGCTATTCTGGAAACTACTCTTATGCAAATTTCAGCCAGATATTGCTATTTACCATGGTTTGCCAAACCCCAACCAAAATCATTCCTGCCAACCCTAAAGAATACCGAGGGCTCTAACTGAGATTCTACAAAGGTTCCATGAACTTTGATTACTTTTCAGAAATGTACAACCTCCAGTTGGGTTCCTAGACCAGATAAGTCCTGAAACCCAGAGGGGCCAGTCTCTCCAGAACATCCACTAGTTCCATCCTCCTATCCCATATTATTGACAGCCCCTTCCAACAAAAAAAGTTAGAAAGGACATAGCCCAAATACCCCTAAAGTTTGGGAGAAAGATCAGAGAAGAAGGTGGAGTTATAACAGTGAAGATAGGATTTAACAAGTATGACTTGCATAATTTTATCAATATTTTTTCTAGTCTCCAGCGTCTTGGGGCAGCTAAAAAGAGAAACCTAAAATTGTGGAAGTGTAACCCATAACAAACTCTGAAATTTGTTATATAACTAATTATTGCGGTGTGCTTTGAAATTTATTGCTTTTGTTGTATATATGTTATTTTTCACAATAAAAAAAAATCATGGAAGGAGGCTTTATAGTTGCTATTATCTGTGCCTTAAATGCTCTTTTCTTATCCTTATCCTTAGCATGAAGGTCCTTCTCAAAGAGGCCTTTCCTGACCATCCTATATATACTAGTTTCTCCTCTATCTAAATATTCTCTGCCATAACACCGATTTCCCTCCAGCATTTTGCTTAAACTTTTTTTTTGTTGTATAGTATAACATATACAAAGCAGAGAAATAAAAAAGCAATAGCTTTCAAAGCACTCTTCAATAAGTAGTTACAGGACAGAACCCAGAGTTTGTCATACTACCATACGAACCTCTCAGATTTTTCCTGTATGTTGTTCCAGAATATAGGAAGCTAGAAGGCTTAAATCTTTAAAATAACATATATACAAAAAAAGCACATTTCAAAGCACAGCAAAATAATTAATTGTAGAACATATTTCAGAGTTTGACATGGGTTACAATTCCTCAATTTTAAGTTTTTACTTCTAGCTGCTCTAAGATACGGGAGACTAAAAGAGATATCAATTTAATGATTCAGCATTCATATTCATTTCTTAAATCCTATCTTTACTATATAACTCCACCATCAACTTTGATCTTTCCATCCTTCTCTTTAGGCGTGTTTGAGCTATGGCCATTCTAACTTTTTCATATTGGAAGGGTCTGTCACTAATATGGGGTAGGGAGAGGGAACTATCTGATGTTCTGGAGAGGCTGGGCCCTCTAGGTTTTAGGATTTATCTGGACCAGGGACCCAACTGGAGGTTGCAGATTTCTGGAAACTTACTCTAGTGCATGGAACCTTTGTGGAATCTTATATATTGCCCTCGGTGTTCTTTAGGATTGGCTGGAATGGTCCTGGTTGGGGGTTGGCAGGTTATGATAGGTAGCAATGCCTAACTGAAGCTTTCATCAGAGCAACCTCCAGAGTAGCCTCTTGACTCTGTCAGCCACTTATACTTTATTAGTTACACTTCTTTTCCCCCTTTCGGTCAGGATGGAATTGTTGATCCTACCTCATAGCATTTTTTACAATTCACAATTATTCACTTATTTGTTTACTTGTAATTGTTCTTCTTTCAGTAGCATATAAGCACCATGAGGTTGGAACAAAATCTGTCCTGTTCATTTCTGAATCTCTAGTGTCTATTATACTGCCTGGCATATAGTAAATGCTCAATAAATAAATGCTTTTTATATAAATAATTTAATCCCTTTTATCTCTAATTTTGCATTCTGTAAGTCTCTCATATTTATGTTCCAGTTACTGATTCAATTTTTGTTACTTGATGACTCTAATGCAGATATTTGTTCTGCTACTAAAACTGGGGTTTTTGTTACATTCTGTTAAAAAAAAAACCCCTCAGGCAGGTGCTTTTGTATGTCTGCTGCTATTTCAATCCTGTTACTATTTATGGATCCTGATCCAGTTTCTAATGTTTATTTTTGAGGTCACAAAACAGATGGCTTATCATTTCTTTTTGCTACTTCTTCTATGAAGTAATTGTGAAAAACATGCCCTTTTAGGTCATGGTCATGTTTCTCAACTAGGGAATCTCCTCCAACCCATGGGGCATTTACAGCAGTGTCTTGAGACATTTGTGGTTGTCACAACAGGGTGGATGCTCCTGGCACTTAGTAGGTGGAGGACAAACATGCTGCTCAACATTCTACAGTGCACAGGACAGCCCCCACAACAAGAATTATCTGGTCCAAAGTGTCAATTTGCCATGGTTGTGAAACTGTGTTCTAGGTAATACAGGGGAGAGAGGAATACATTAAATGACACCATGGAGATGCAGACCGCTGAATGTAGAAAGTAGAAGATACTACCTGGGAAACAACCTGGTTTCTTCAACAAATAGACAGCAAGAAAAACAGCCAGACAGGGAGGGAGGCAGTGAGAGAGAGAAGGAGACTGAGAGACAGAGAGAGATAGATAGAGATAGAGCAAGCTGGACATTAAAGTAAACTTAAGAGGCATATCAACCAATTGTAATGTGTGAGTTTTACTTGAATCCTGATGTGTAGAAAGTAATCAAAGAAAAAAATTTAGGGTACAATATAGGAGAATTGGAACATCGAATATTTGATGATATTAAAAATTGCTTTTTCTTATTCAGGTTTGCTAATTTATTGCATTTTACAGAAGAGCTTTTATATTTTAGAGATACACAGTGAAATGCTTTTCAGCAAAATGATACAATGTACAAGATTTATTTCAAAACAGTCCAGTGGGGTCAGGGGAAGTTAGCAGGGTTATGGACAAAAAACATTAGTCAGGAAAGGGCTTGTGGGAAGATGGCAAAATAGGGAACTTCAGGACTCAGTCCTTCCCCCAGAACCCTATTAAACAGGAACAACTACCTGAAACAACAATTTTTAAATTCCAGGGGCCAGAAGATCACTGTACAGTATTCAGGGTAGAGTGAGAAGAGGTTGATAAAATGTCATAATGAACAGTATTGCTCTCTGCATTGCAGCCACAGTTACCCATCCTCCAATCTCATGGCAAGTCACCATGGAGTCCAGCCCCTGTATGGCTCACTGGTGACAGTAAGAGATGAAAACTGTCTCCCCAAAGGCAAGGGGTGGGCCTGGTTGATTACTGTTCACTGCTTTTCAGTGGCAGCTGCAGATCTCTGGGGGCCCAACTTTGATGGTGGCCACTATTTCAACCCACCCCAGACAAGGTCGTGATGGAGAAGACTTAAAGATACTCTGCTTCCTCAGAGAAATGGGGGACAGATAGCTAAAGGACTGCACTGCATTTTCTGGGTTGGCAAGAAATCTCAGCTTTGGGGAGCCATGTTAGAAGCTGTTGGTGCCCCTCCGGATTCCCTCTGGAGACTGTCTGTATCCCTTTTGTAGGTCCCTGACCCTATTTCAGCTGGGAATGCCCTCTCTGGTTTGTTCTTCTTGCCAGAATTTGCCCTCCAGGCAAAAAGCAGTCTTCAGCTGACTATAGAAGTGAAAGAAACAATAGAGACTGACAATCTGGGACAAAGGCTTATCAGCTTCAAACTCTGGGAGAGGGAGGTCTATCTCTGGGGAAACAGAGAGGACAACCAAACTCCTATAAATAGAGGAACTCCAAAAACAACTAACAAGTAAAAGTCCAGAACAAGACACAGAGACAGGGAAAGCCCTGTACACTGCATAGACACTCAAGGAAAGCTCTGTCTTATCACCAGCTGCTTACAAAATCAAGAAACAGACATCACTAGGATTATTCCTAGAGTTAATTTTTTTAAATATTAAAATGAACAATGGGAAAGAAAAGAGTACAAGGCAAACAAAGCAACAGGAAATGATGGCCTATCCATAGGAAGAGGATAAAAATCCAGAAAACACCAATGAAGAAGACCAGAATGTGGAAAAACAAACAAAGCCTTTAATACAGTGATCGTCAGTAAGCTCAAAGAGATAAAGAAAAATAGAGAAAGAGCTAAATGGTATGAGGAAAACAATGAATAACCAACATGATAATCTTAATAAAGGAATAGAAATTTTAAAAAAAAGGAGCCAAACAGAACAACTGGAATTGAATAACAAAATAACTGAAATGAAAAATTCCCAGGAGGGTTTCAAGAGCAGACTGCAAGTGACAAAAGAAAGAATTAGTGAACTTGAATGCAAGACAATTGAAATGAGTTAGGCTGAGGAGCAGGAAGAAAGAATTTAAAAAGTAAAGGTAGGGTGCATGGGGTTCAGTGGTAGAATGCTCGTCTTCATGCGGGAGACCCAAATTTGATTCCCAGACCGTGCCCCCCTGCCAAAAAAAAAGTGAATATAGCCTCAGACACCTCTGGGACACCATCAGTTATACCAATGCATGCACTGTGGGAGTCCCAGCGGGAGAAGAAAAAAAGAGGAGCAGAGGAATATTCAGAGAAATAATGACAGAGAACTTTACTAACAGCAAAAAACATTAATATGCCCACCCAAGAAGCTCAGAGAAAACCAAACAGGATAAAACATGAAGAAAAACATACCTCTTCTTATACTGATTATGCTATCATATTCAAAAGACAAGGATAGTATTCTGAAAGCTCCAAGAGAATAGTGTATTATGTACAAGAAAGTCTCAATTAGATTAAGTGCAGGTTTCTCATCAGAAACCATGGAGACAAGAAGGCAATGGGTTGAAATACTTAAAGTGATGAAAGAAAATAACTGTTAAGAATTTTAAATCCAGGAGACTTTCTTTCAAAAATGAGGGCAATATTAAGACATTCCCAGATAATAAAAGGCAAGGGGATCATTCCCACTAGACCTGCCCTACAAGCAATACTCCATATTGAAAGGAAAGGACACTAGACAGTGGTTTAAAATGGCATAAAGAAATAAAGATTGCTAGTAAAGGTAACAATTTGGGTAATTCTAAAGGCCAGTGTAGTGTATTTTTTGGTATGTGTGACAATTTGAATCTGTTGTGTACCCCAGAAAAGCCAAGTTCTTTAATCCTCATTCAATATTACTGGGTGGGATCTTTTTTTTATTGTTTCCATGGATATGCAACCCACCCAATTGTGGGTGGTAACTTTTGATTAGATGGTTTTCATGGATATCTGTCTCCACCCATTCAAGGTGGGGTTGCATACTAGAGCACTTTAAGAGGGAACCATTTTGTAAAGAGTCAAAAGAGCCAACAGAGCCCACACAGCCAGAGATTTTTGGAGATGCAGATGAGGATTCCTCTGAGGAATCCTTATGAAATGAGAAGCCAGGAGAGAAAGCTAGCAGATGTCACCATGTGACTTTTCAACTGACAGAGGTGTCTTGGACCCATCACCCTTTCTTGAATCAAGGTATCTTTACCTGGATGCCTTAGTTTGGACATTTTCATAATCTTAGAACTATAAATTTACAACTTAATAAATTCACCTTTTGACAAGCCATCCCGTTTCTGGTATATTGCATTCTGACAACTTTTACAAATTAAACCAGTATGTGATGCCATTTCTAACTTTCTGCAAGTGCTAAAATGCAAATGTATAAATCTACTATTTGGACATAAATGTCCATATAAGTGTTAACAAGTACAATAAAAAGGTGGGAGTACAGAGGGGTACAGGAAAAGTATATATGTATGCTACTGAAGTTAAGTTGGTATCAAACCAAATAGGATTGTTATATATTCGGGAGGTTAAATTTTAACTCCAAGGTAACCACAAGGAAAATAGATGAAAAATACATGCAGATAGAAAAATAATATGGGACACCACAAAAAATCAAATTAAAAAGTAGGCATTAATGGAAGACATTAGGGACAAAAATGGTATAAGACTTACAAAGTCTAAATAGCATAATGGTAAGAGAAAGTCTTACATTGTCAGTAGACTTTAAACGTAAATGTTAAAATCTCCTGTCAAAAGGCAGAGATTGGCAGAATGGATAAAAAAGCATTACCCAATCATACACTGTCTGCAAAAGTCTCACCTTAAGTTTGAAGATACAAGTAGGTTAAAAGTAAAAGGATGGGAAAAATTCTACCATGCCTTTAAGAACTAAAAGAGAGCTGGGATAGCCATATTAATATCAGATAAAATAGGCTTCAAGTAGAAAAACAGTTATGAAGGACAAAGATGGTCAGTACATACTGATACACAAACAGTGAACCCTAAGTTAATAGTACAATTATAAAAATGTGCTATCATCAATTATAACAAATGCTCCACACATATGCAAGGTGTTAATAATAGGGTGATAGGTAGGAATTCCATATTTTATGCATTCTTGTTCTGTAAACCCACAGCTTCTCAAGTAAAGAGAAAAACATCAGTCACATGTTAATAATTGCTAAATCAGTTTTATTTAAACTATCTGTTATTGGTTTTCTATTGCTGATTCAGGGGAGGGGATGAATGGAAGAGATAACAGGGAATGGCAGTGTTTGCCTGACTGAGAGGTCAGTACCTAAGCATTTGCTGATTGGGCTCATGCCTTCCTGGGGAGCACATAGTCTGCCACTCAGGACTGGGGCAAAGTTTTTCTTACCTTCTTTGAGGACTTTTGCCAGTTCTGATTCAGAGGGTGGAGCATATGTTGTCTAATCCAAGAAAATGCATTTCGTTCCATTCTCATGGGTGATTCATTCAGTGGAAATTCCCCCTGCAACTTTGGCCTGTGGTCTTGTCTTATTTTTTATTTACAGTACTGTCAAATCATTTGTCTTTTTAAATTCATTGATATTTTAATTTAATGAGAAATTTGGAAAAGCTGCATTAGACATAGTTGCCTACATTAACTTGTAAACTTTTGCCTCTTTTTTTATTTTAATAGAAGGCTCTGAGATTGGGAGAAGACACTGGCCCATTACACACATTTTGTATCAGAGCCAGGTTTGTCTCTATCATTTTTAAAAATTTACAAGAAAGATATCAAGGAAATGGCATTTACTGAATATTGAGTACCTCTTACATGCCAGATACTGAATTTTCACATACAGTTTTTGCATTTAATCCTGACAAAAACCTTGTGAGGATTTTATCACTTAAATGATGAAACTATGTCTTAGAAAATGTAAAAAACTTTTGAATAGAGGTGTATGTTGAAAATGAAATTTAAACCAAAGTTTTTTGACTCCACGGGTCAAAGTTATGAAATTCAACGTCCTAGCTCTGTGGATGATCTTGAGTCATTCATCTGCTCCCACACCGATCAGGTGTGGATCCTCTCTTACCCTCTATGGAGGTGGTTTAGGAATCTTATGGGAATCCTGGGCCTTTGAATTGGGATTGTACTAGCTAGGCTGCTGAGCTACATCTCTGGCTTAGATGAGCATCACTAAGATGAGCCCAAGTAACCTGGCAGTCCTCCAATCAGTACTTCCTTCATTTAGACAAAGAATTGGCTGCTGGCCAAGCCATCTTTCTTGGTGCTGATCTATATGGCCAGATCCAGATTCCAGAGTCTAGCTTGGCTCGCTCAGGTGCAGGCGCCCTTCAGGCTCGCCGCATCCAGAAGTGCTCTGCCTCCTCCCTTTGTAGCATTTCCAGTTCCTGCTTTCTCAGGGTGTCCCACTCACATTCTAGCATAGTTGCTTTACATTCTGAAGCTCCAACCTGTTGTTCTGGCTTCTCTTCTTCTCATTCAGTAATTTCTGCCTTAAAGTTCAATTTCTTATTTTTTCTCTAGAATTCTTTGGGTCTCAGTCATTTTGCTGATAATGACAAACACTAAAACTTCCCCTCCTTTTCAAACCATATTTTTAAAGCATTAAAATCAAAGTATATCTTAGCTATATGTCTTCTGCCATTTCTAGAGAAACAACTGTTTCTTAAAATACTACACTCTCTTCATCTAAAGCTTCCTATAGTATCTCTAACTGGTGCCCAATGTGTTTGCTGTATTTCTGTGTCGACAACATTCTCAAAGGGAAGGCATTCTATGTATCAGCTTTCTTTCTTTTGGCATTTGTTTTAATAAGGATTTCAGTCAACTTTCCTCTATCCTTGTCCAAGTGGGAGTTATATATACAGTATGGGGGTGGCCCTAAAATTTCTTGAATTTATTCCATAATGATGTCCTTTATTTACTTGTCTGTGGGTAAAGCTACAATATAAATCTCTAAGAGTGCTTAGGTATAATTAGCATAGGGTAGATTGTACAACCTAAAGGGAATGTGAAGGCAGACAAGCAATCCAATTTCTGGATCTGTCCTTCCTTGGTCCAGGATGGATGTTAATGCATGTAATTCCAAGGCCAAAAATCTCCAAATAGCCTATAGGTCTGACTGAGAAACACAGTGGCAGGCATAAGACTATTCAATCTACTAATGTATAGGTTTGTACACTTTTTCTACAGAGGGTCAGAAAGTAAATATTTTAGGTAAGTAGGCTATATGGTCTCTATCACAATGCATTTGCAAATGTGCATGCCTCTCATTAAAGCCCAAGGTTCAAAGAATTGCATTGTGGCTCCATCAAATGTCAGACCCTCTGAGAACGTTTTTAATTATTTTTATTACTTTTATTACAATGAAAGGTTTGACTGGAAACACTTAAGTACAGGTAAGTGAACTTCCTAATATTAAGTCTCCAATTCAGGCATTCTTGACAGTCCAGAACTCATGCTCCCTCCAGGTAGCTTGTCTTCAAGAGAAGGAAAGAGGGAAGGGCTATGCCTACTTTCTCTGTCCGCACTTAACATTCAGATAAATAATTTCACCTACCCTGGGCAGGAATGAGCCAAAAGAGTCCAGGAGCAGTCTACCAATTGGGGTTCCCTCAAAAGAGGGAAGGACTATTCCCCACTAGTAATTTTAACTCAAGTCATGAGTTAGCAAGGACCATTTTGTATTGAGGAGAAGAAGGCAACTGCGGATACAAGAACAGATGGGAGGAAACCAGCAGGATTTCTAGGCTGAATGACATCCTCAGAACTATTTAAAATTTTCACGTGGTCCTGCTCTATTGCTTCCCAAAGGATGTGGGAAAAAATCAAGAACATTCTCAAAATAGTTTGTTTGATAAAATACCAGGTTTCTTATCCTTACACTCTTCTGCAACAACCCAACACTTGAAAGCTATTCTTACAGAACTGGAGCATCATGGCCAACAACCCTTTTCTTTCCTTCTACTAGGACCTGCAGGCATGCTCAACAGAAGTCCTCAATAAATACTGTTTAAATAAATGAATCAATACAACCTTTCAAAATCTGGATTTCCTACTCTCACCATCTTGTGTAAGTACCTAGTTAGCAGCTAGTTTCACCTTAACAGTATCTACCAATCCCTTCTTCTGCTCTTCAGCTCATGGATGTTTAGATTCATCTTACTAGTCTACGCTCCTCAATATTACTCTTGAGGAAAAAAGTGGCAGTGTAATGCTAGTATCCAATGCATAGTACACAGCCAGAGGTGATGGTATAATGAAAAACAGATGATAGTCTTTGCAATAAAAAGCCTTTATGCAAATTTGTAACTAATATTTGGAGATTGTTGGTATTTCTGAGGCCTTAATGAGGTCAGGAAAATATAGAGGCTTCTTTAAAAAGGGAAAATAAAAAAAAAATAAGTTTCATATTTTCCTTGGTCTCTTGCTTAAGAAGGTTACTGTAGGAAATGTAAATAGACCACAGGAAGCTTGAGAAACTTAGCTCCTTGATTGGAAAAATGGAAATTCTGTTTTTTATGGAAATAAAGTAATTCTATGAAAATACAAAATACAGTTGGTTATCATTTAAAAAGGGTTAGTCTTTTGGATTATGGTTTCTTTGATATAGTACAACTCTGGCACAGGCCATTCCAAGTGTATTTCTGAAAGCAAAATAAATGGAAAACTGTTTTCTCTCTTCATTAATGTCTCACTCTGTTCTATTTGTGGAATGCCAAGTGAAGGAACATGCAGTTTCCCTGGATCATTTTCAAAAAGGGAAGGATGAATGAAGTGAGGGAGCTGACCCCAAAAGAAAATGTCCCTAAACTTGAAGAAAAATGCTTTCCCTGAGCTTGCAGCACACTTTTGCTAGACCTCTGAGAATATTCTTAAATGAAAAGAATCCAGGAGAATGCAGGGTGCTAATACAGAAGATATTTTTGTTTGTTTTGCTTTTGTAAACTGCTGTGACTACTAACTGTAAAATCCCTATGATCCTACCAGGCTTGTAAATCATTCTTTAGTTTTTCTTTTTCTGCTATCACTGCACGTTTCTCTTCCTTTTTGACTCTCCACTAACCTTGATCTTTGTATCATCTTTTAGTAAAATTGAATTTAAATCCTATTCCTTCTTTGAACAAACTTTAGTATAGGAAGTGGTAATTTCTTGAAGATGTTTTTAAAAAGATTGTCGTATGTTTTAATCAATATTTTTATCTAGGACAATAGGATCCAAGACCTGGGGACATAGCCGAAAATAAGCCAGACATAGTTCTGTCTTATGGGCCTATTGGCTCTTGGAGCATCTAGAGCAGGGGTAAGCAAACTGCAGCCCACAGAGTAACCCAGTCTACTGTCTGCTTTGGAAATAAAGTTTTACTGGAACACAGCCACACCCATTCATTTCAATATCACCAATGATTGCTTTCATTCTACAACAGCAGAGTTAAGTAGTTGCAACAGAGAATGTCAGGTCTGCAAAATCTAAAACATTTACCACCTGGCCCTTTACAAAAAAAAGTTTGCCAAGTGCTGCTCAGGAATGATAGCTAATTCCTATAATACATAGGGCTAAAATAAGAGATAGTAGATAAGGATTTTCTGTAGAAGGTCACACCAGAGCTTTCTAATTGGTTCCCAATAACCAGTTTTCTTCTTTAGAAAAATAAGTCATGATTTTCAGCTGAGCATGTATAATCTGGAATAAAGACTACATTTTCCAGTCTCCTTTGCAGCTAGAGATGGCCTTGTAATAAAGTTCTAACCAATGGCATATAAGCAGAAGTATCAAGTGCACCTTCCTGAAGGTTCCTAAAGGAGAGGGTGGGTCCTTCTTTAGCCCTCTCTTCTTCCTGCTGGTTACAGGGCAGTCATGATGGCTGGAGCATGAGACTGTAGGCACGCAGGAGTAATGAAGCAGAAAGACAGGAGAAGGACATGACTCTCTTGATTGTGGGGCCAATCCTGCTACTTCTGGATGGCCAACCTCTAAACTTCATTTACAGAATGGAGAAATAAACTACTATTGTGGTTAAACTATTGCTGTCTTGAAATTTCTATCAGATGCAACTGAACTCTAAACTTATTCCTAATATCTATTTTTAGCTCCGCCTCTTTGGTGTTGACCTTCAATAATTTTCTTTTATCTTTTCATTGATGTATAATATATGCATAGGGAATTGTGTATAAGTACAGAGTTCAGTTTACAAACTGAATGCCACAGTGTAACCAGTAGCCAGATAAAAACAATATTGTCAGTATCCCAGAAGCCCTCCCCATTTCCCCTTCCAATAGCTCACCCCTAGTTGGGGTTAACCATTGTCCTGACTTCTAATAGTGTTGATTACCTTTGCCTATTTTTATTCTTTACGCAAATGAAATCATACAATATGTTACTCTTCTTCATCTGGCTTTTTTTCAGTCAACATTATATTTGTAAATTTTATCCTTATCATTGAGTATGGGTGTGGTTGTCCATTATCATTTCTATATGATGCTCCAATATATGACTATACCACAACTTATTTATCCATTCTATTCACATAGACATTGAGTAGCTTCCAATTTTTTGACCACCACAAACAGTGCTACTATGAACATTTTAGGACATGAATTTTGGTAAATATATAGACACATTTCTCTTGGGTATATACCTAGGGATGATGCTTTTGAGTCTTAGGGTGTGTATTCATTCAACCATAATATATATTGCAAACAGTTTTCCAAAATGACTGAACCAAATTACATTCTCACCAGCAATGTATGAGAATTGTGGTTGCTCAAATTCTTGCTAATACTCGACATTTTCCTTCTTTTTCATTTT
>PVIY010048581.1:0-17213 GCA_004026745.1 Myrmecophaga tridactyla
GGAACCTGTCTCCTCTGAGTTCTCCTTAAAAGGCTTCCCATGATTAGATTTAGCATCACTAATTGCAGAAGACACTCCCCTTTGGCTGATTACAAATGGAATCAGCTGTGGATGCAGCTGACGTGATCATGACCTAATCCTATGAAATGTCCTCATTGCAACAGACAGGCCAGCGCTTGCCCAATCAGATAAACAGGTATCACAACTTGGCCAAGTTGACACGTGTCCCTAACCATGAACACCCATTCTAGACATATTTCTAAACCCAATTCATTTTATAGGGTTTCTGGCAAACACATTATACAACTGTTTCAACAAATTTTTGACATGCATTGCCACTAAACCATATTTTTCCTTTTTTCAGTATCTACTTTTCAGGAACCAAAGGTGACACATTAGTATATTAACAATCTGCAAATTTGATGACTCTGAATTTGAGTCTTTCTGCCCATTGACTGATTGGTTTATCCAATGGATAAATCAATTTAGCATTTATTGATTATCTAATGGGTAATATGCTCAACTTCCACTTCCAGCCATGACAAAATAACAAGGGCTAGTTTTACCTTCTTACCTTAAAAAATGAAATAAGTGTTTGAACATTGGCTAATAGGGAGTGCAGGACAGTGATTCCTGAGAAGAGGGAAACAAATGAGATGAGCCCTATGAGTATCTCAGCTCACTGCCTGAAGAGATTCCTGGCCACACAGCATAGGGCAGAGGAACCCAACAGAGACTGGGGTTCTCAATGAGTCCAGGAGAAAGAGTTCAGAGTTTGGGAATGCCAAGACAGCTAGATTTAGTGGAACAGAGTATCAGGGAAGAAGGAGTTGTAAAGGGAGAAGGCTCCAGATACCTACAGAGGGATCCTTTAGTCTTTGGCTCAGTCGTTTCCTGCATATATGTGTGAGGAAACTACCAAAACTAGAGAAACAACCATCAGAAAGCATACAGAGCAATCCCTGTAGCTCACACACAGGCTGGAAATAGTCCACGTTCCCATCAGCCAGAGTGGAAAAACCTTCTAACACACTAAGCATGGAGCAGAGTCCTCAGAAGGTACAGCCTGAGAAACAGGTCAAATTAGTCCTAAACATTTGAAGCAAATGAAAATAAAATCATAACTCACAAAATTTTGTGAACACAGATTAAAAAGTACATGGAGGGAAATTTATAGCACTAAATACCTGTATTAGAAAGAGGAAAGGTCTCAAATCAATGACCTTAAATTCCACCTAAATAAACTAGAAAAAAGAAGAACAAATTAAAGCCAAAATAAAAAAAAGAAGGAAATAATAGACAATACCCACCTTCCTCCTACTACTCCTTTGGATATAGTGTATGATTAGCTAGGTTTAAAGACACTGAATAACTTACCCAGGGGCAGAACCAGAATTTGAAGCTCAGTGTCTCTGACCCAAAAGCCTTTTTCTGCTTAGCATATTAGCACACTGTTCATCTTCAAAAAAGATAAGGACAAAACAAAGGCTAACTTCCAGGTTTCCCTATTCTCAGTCCAGCACTCCAAAAATTTTGGCATTGTGCTAATATAATTACCTCTTCTGTGACAAAACTTCACGTTTATTGAATTATTAACATTCTAGTTTATCTTTTTCGCTTCTTCTTCTACCTCCCAATATTTTCCTATTATCCCAGCATCTTTCATTAGATTGCATAAAATCTGCAATGTGGTTTACAGATGAGTGGTGTTTCAAGTTATTTGAAACTGTTGGAAGTTAACTATTATGACAACTAAACTGAAGTCCTAGAATACACAAGCTTAATAAAATTAAGTATAACAAATAAAAAAGGCATTCTTATCCCTATTTTAGAGAAGAAATTTAAGGTTCAAAAAGTTAACTTGGGGGCAGGCCACAGTGGCTCAGCAGGCAGAGTGTCTGCCTGCCGTGCCGGAGACCCGGGTTTGATTCCTGGTGCCTGCCTATGCAAAAAAAAAAAAAAAAGTTAACTTGGCCCAGAATATTCCACTAGTAGTTGAAGGTATTATTAATCAAACTCACAGTACCCTGATTTAAATAATACTATTTTCCCCCCAAAATACATTGTTTTTTAAATTTAATGTAAACACAAAAAGGAAACAACAGAGATGAGTTTGGTGAGTTTGAAGACTGCTCTTTAATACTCTTAAAATAAATAGTATACTACTATTATGCTACTACTATTTCCTTTATTACTTTGTGCTATAACTACACTTGGAAAAGAAAAAAGCTCAAGCCATTTAAAAAGTGAATTATAAGGTATTAAGAAGGGAACTGGTAGCATCAAATCAGAGAGAGCTCTATATGGAGAGAGATTTATATAGAATTTCTATATAGAGAGACAACTGATTTAGAATGTCAATGTAATTTTTACTTTATTTCAATACTTTCATTCCAACTAATAGGTTAAATGTTTAGGAAAAGAGTCCCAGCTTTAGCCAAGGATTCACGTTCAGATTTCACTGCAGAGCAAATTTCTTTAGCATTTACTATGTGATTATACATCCCCAAAATGACAAGTGAACACCAGCCATAAGAACTTTATGTGGTTCAGTTTAGTAGATGAAAGGTTAAGGAACAGTGACCAGACCAAAAACGCGCACTGAATGAAAACTAAGAAGTCACCATGGGTAACAGTGGTAAGCTATGCTCCCCTGACCCGTGTGACTGCTGGCAGCCCTGCGTCTCCGGTCTGCATGGCCTCTGCAGTGTGGAACACTCCGTGGACAAGACGTAAAATGTACACTGGTCATCAGGTGTGAGGGTGGGCATAAGAGGCTGCTTCATCTCCAGTCCACCTCCTGTCGTCAGACAGCAAAATTAATCCTGACAACAGGAGGGTTTATTGCTCAGCTTTTCTCCAGCAAAGCTTGGAGGTCAAGCAGAAGACAGCCCGCACGATAGTGAACCTGAGAACAGCACAGGACAGGCTACCAGTTTCTTAAATTTGGCTTTTCAGGCTCACTAAAGAACACTAATGAACAGGTGAGATAGAGAACTGTTTAATACATTTATGAATTTTTTTGAAATTTCCTACTTCATAACTTGTCCCCAAAGGGTCAATGTGAATTATTAATTACAGTTTTAATTCCTTATTTTAGATATACTTCTCATTGACCAAATATTTACTGAACCCCTACTAAAAGCCAGGTACCACCAGGAACTGCCTAGGGGCTGTGAGATAAAAATCCTGTCTCAAGAAATTTATATTCTATGCCAGACACTGTCTTAGAAAGAAGTAAATAAGATAAAATATCTGTTGCTCGCAAGTATTTTAAAGTTCCTATTGTTATATTTCCTGCCTTATTTTACATTTATCAACTTCTCCATTTATATACACTGAATATTGCTCTTAAATCATACTGGAAAATTTGTTCAGCTAGTACCCCAAGAAAAATACATCCACATCTTCACAAATAATTATTTTGAATGCATACTCTTCCCTGAATATTTGATATATCAGTGTTCATTTATGTTTTATGAGATAAAAAAGTCTCAAACTAAAAATTCCCTTAATATTGATGAAGCATCTTCAAAGAGGAGGTTTATTGAAGGATATCCTCAGTATTAAAGAGACAATTCCAAAAAAAGTAGGAAGATTTATTCATTTGAAGCAACTGCTAAGTTAAACCAAGACTTAAAGTAACTGGGATAATGAGAAGAAAAACTTATGCTATGATATGGTATAAATCTGAACCAGATTTAGTGTTTAAATGAAAAGCTGAATCAGATATCACTCCAAATTTTCTAGTACAATGAAAGAAAAGTCTTTAAAGAACTCAGATCAAAATGATTCTCTGTTGTACAGTAACTTTTTCTAACCTATGTTACAACATTTGGCAGATCATAAAAAAAAATCTTGGGAAAATACTGAGTAAGAGTTTAATTTGTTTAAAAATTGTGATTAGGGCTTTCACTCCTGGAATGAAGCAAGAGAAGCTGTATGGACCCATTCCCAATCAGAACTGGGGGAAAGTATTTTTTAACCTTTTGAAGTCTCTGGAAATTGTCCAAGGGCAAACAGCAAATGAAGAAACTTTGTTCCACAAAATCTACTAAATCTCAGTAAGAGTGGTAAAAGTCTGCGGCACTTGAGTCACAACCCACTTTCATCACCACCAGCAACTCAACAAGACGAAAACTCTATTCTGGATAAGTGAGGCTAAGAAGACAAAGCTCCCTCTCTACTCAACTCTCAGTCAAGGGATACAACAGTATCTCACCAGGAATGACAGACCACCAGCACTTCTCATACTCTCCAGCTCCCAACATTCTGAGGGGACTACCAGTAAAAGCATCCCTGTAGAGAGCAACCACAAGGCAGATACCGGCTCTTGGTTCATGGAGGCCGTCGACTTCACAGATTCCACCAAGAACGCCAGAGGAAGGGGGTTGGTCCGCTGCCAGGTGGGCATTTCCTGCTCAGCCCACCACTGGCCTTGCTTATTTCATGGGGCCTAACAGAGTCAAGCTGGATGAGGCATTTGAGTTTGTGAAGCAGAGGAGAAGCATCATCTCTTCCAACTTCAGCTTCATGGGCTAGTTGCTACAGTTTGAGTCCCAAGCCCTGGCCCTGCACTACTCAAGCAGAGGCTGAGAGACCCTCCTTGGATCCTCAACCATGGCACCTCCAAGACCACCATCTTCAACTTCCTCGTCTTCATCCCTGTCCATTCCATGAACAGTGCACAGAGCTGCCTTCAGAGTCCCATCATGACGTCTCCCATCTGCTGAAAAGCCACAGGAAGTGATCTTCACAACACCAGAACTCCAGGCTCCTTTATCAGAGGAAAAATGCAGTAACTCCAAGGAAGGGGAGATCACGAGGGCTGTTCCTTATTTATTTAATTTCACCCAAGTTCCACTGGGTTCCTAAACCACTGTCACTTTTTAACTTAGCATTAAGGCATTGCCGAACTCACTGAACTGGATCAATACATAGTGGGTCCATCAAGTTGCTCTGACAAAACGGGGCCAAAGGGAAAGGGGACTCAGTGCATGAGCCAGTTTCTTTTTTGCGTGCCCCTGCATTTTTTTAATACTTTTATTGAGAAACCTTCACATACATACAGTCCACATGGTATACAATCAATGGCCCACAATAGCACCACATACTTGTGTATTCATCACCATGATTATTTTTTAAGTATTTACATCAGTTCAGAAAAGAAATAAAAAGAAAAAAACTCATACATGCTATACCTCTTACCCCTCTCTCTCTCTCACTGACCATTAGTATTTCAATCTACCCAATTTTTTACCCTTTATCTCCCCCATTATGTATTTATTTTTTATCTTTATTTTTTTATTCATCTGTCTACACCCTGGATAAAAGGAGCATCAGACACAAGGATTTCACAATCACATAGTCACATTATAAAAGCTGTCAAATGGAACATAGCTCAACAGTTTCAGGTACTTCCCTCCAGCCACTCCAATATACCATAAACTAAAAAGGGCTATCAATATAAAACATTTCAGGATAACCTCTCAGCCATTGAAACTTTATTTTGTCTCATTTCTCTCCTCCCCCTTTTGGTCAGGAAGGCTTCTTCAATCCCATCATGCTAGATTCCAGCTCCTCCTAGGAGTACAGTCACACATTGCCAGGGAAATTTACACCCCCGGGGGGTCATAGTCCACATGGAGGTGGGGGGGGGGGCAGGGAGGGAGCAGTGAGTTCACTTGCTGAGTTGGCTTAGAGAGAGAGGCCACATCTGAGCAACAAAAGATGTTCTCTGGAATGACTCTTAGACAAAGTTATAAGTAGGCTTAGTTTTCTTTTGCAGGAATAAGTTTCACAGAGTCAAACCCAAAGCTTGGGGGCTCAGTCTATTGAAATGGTTGTCCCATTGTTTGTAAGAATATTAGGGATTCCCCAGATGGGGAAGTTTAATATCTCCTCCTTTCTCCCCAGTCCCCAAGGGGACTCTGCAAATACTTTTTTTATTCTCAACCCAAATACTCTGAGATAGATCATGGCCTCACACTAACCTGTACAAACCAACAGGATTTCACACCCTAATCAAAATTACATGTAATTATGGTGTTCAAGTAAACTGATCATATAAGTTAAATCAGATAATGCACTATGCAAAATACAAATTTTGCACCAAATAAACATCCCTTCCTTTGGTGTCACACAGAAGTTGAAGTTTTAAAATATTGCCCCTGTTTTTTGTAGAAACTCCCTGCTTGAAATACTTACCGATATTAACATTTCTGAAGATACATATGTATACGAAGTTACTTTATTTATTTTTGTGTAGGTGGCCTGCCTTAAAAAACATCACTGTCTACTCCTAGAAGAGCCAGATACCTCAATTTTTGTGTTTGAGTACTGTATTATCCTGTAAATATAGCCTAAGCATGTTTGTTTTCAGCTCTGATGAAAAGCACCAAGTATTCCTTTTTTTTTAGCTGCCAAAGGTTGTATGTCCATTGATTACTTAGGGCCTAAAATAATATATTTCTTCTTCTAAGAAGACCTTTTGTCACATAAGAATGACTTTCTGAAACAAGAGAATAAATTATGGCATTTCTATTGAAAACAAAAGTCACATCATCATCATGGTGATGTAAGGTATCCCTTGAAAAAGTCTCCCTTCAGGACAGACTAATAAAGGGACAAATCCCACTTACTTGGAACTATGGAGGATTGATGGAGACTGGAGAAGGACTCCACAAATTCTGAATCAAAGAAAAAAAATAATCTCCAAAATCAGGTAGGAGATGTCTGTCTCAGACCTGCCAGTTCAGAACCTGCCCCCTGACTCAGTCCCTGGCAGTCTGGGAGGCACACAGAGGAAGCACGGCCCAGGTCCCTTCTGGCTCAGATGCTGACCACAGAAAAACTTCCACAGCGAGTGAGGACCCCACGCATAACCAGACCACAGGGACCTAATTCCACAGAGACCCAGGGATGAATGCAAGCAGCTGAGGAGCAAAGCACACCAAGTGCCCACCGGGAGGAAAAACAAAAGACCACGGCAGAACTGTTGGTAAAAGGCGTACACACTCAATCCAATCTCCGGTTACTGACCACCTACATTCATAAAAGACCTTTGGAGAGTGACCCCACTTGATTCCCCCCCAGGGTGGGAAACCCTAACAGTGAAGAACTGGGGGCAGAGAAGCCACAAAGGGAAAAAAAGGGGGTAAAAGTGAACCGCTGTGAGGCTTTCTCCATCCAATAAATGAGGGCAAGGAAAAACTTTACACTCCCAGACCACGTATGTGCCCCCCGGCCCCCGCCCAAAGAAAAGAAAGTTTTATAGATCTCTAAAAACATGTGGTAGGTGGCAAAAACATTAAAAAGCAATTCATAACAACCAGAAAATATGGAAAGATGCTCAAAAAGATGAAAATTAAGAGATGCTACTCTTTAGAGAATGGAAAAGTTGGAAAATAATGTTTTTCTCTAATTCCACAAAAGTATTATTTTAAGAACTGTTTACTGAAACATTGTTTTTAATAATATCCTTGAAACAACATAGATATCCATCAGTAGGGATTATTAAAATAAATTATTATCCAGACATTAAAAGGGATACTTGCAGCAATTAAAAATTATGATCTAGGTCTCTATTTGTTGGCCTGAAAGCTGATTAGAGTATAATAAATGCAGAAAGACAGGTTAAGCAATATTAATATTATTCCATTTTTGTTAAAAATTAAATAACGTATAGAACCACAAAACAATTTTTTTTAAGTGAACTGCTGTGAGACAGGGTGGGTTCCAGACCTAAAAAGTGTAAGGAAAAGGGAGCAGTGAGTAAGGAGGAGAATTTAAATAAATCATAGGAGCTGGAGAGAAAATCCTAAATAAAAATAAACAGAGCCAGTAAATATTCCTGAAGAAGGAACAGAGGAGGTCAAACAACTATACAAAAATGAAATCTTAAAAACTGACCTGGGAAGTTCTGGGTAGATGGTGGAGCAGAGTAGACTGAATTCACGCCTGCTCCATGGGACAAGTCAGGGCATGGGGAGAAAATGACTGGGGGTGTGGCCCTGGGATGTGAGTAAACAAAGATGGTCTCTAAAGTCTGGGGGGGAAGGAGAGAGGCTGGGGGACTGGGACAGGGACAGCATGGTGGGTCATCAACTGTGATCCCCACTGGGGGTGGGTGCAGCATGAAAAGAGGTACAGATCAAATGGAACCGAGTGTCCCTCTGCTCCAGCCCGCCCAAGCTGCTGGTTGGGGAAATCTCCGCAACTGGGTTACAGTAAACAGCACCTGCAGGGGGCCCGGAGGCAGAGGGCCAGGCCTCAGGGCGCTCGGAGCAACTGCCTGGTGGGGTGTCGGGAAGAGGCGACCCAGCCGGGACGGCTGGGCACTGTGGGTCTACTAATCCCCAGGCACTGGTTGCCTCTCCTGTTCTCAGGAACAGGACTGACTATCCTACTGCTGCGGGGCCAGGAGCAGTCCATCATCCCCCCTACTTTTTTCGAGCTGCTGCAGTCTGGGCAGAGTGGGCCTTAGGGAGGTGGTGCCTCAGGTGCACCACCTACTGTTGAGAAGCAGTAAGTGCAGGCCAGCTGCAGCAGTTGGGTAGGGGGGAGCTTGAAGGGAGGAGTGTCAGGATCGCCACCTGCTGGTGAAAAGGCAGGCTAGAAAATGAAAACCTAGGCTGAAAACCTATCTGCCTAGGTTTTCATTTTCTTCCTAATATTTTTTTCTTTTTCCCTTATTTTAAATACACGTTTTATCTATATATATTCTTTATCGGTGGCATTCTTTTTCTTTCTCTTTTTATATATATTTTATATATTTTTTCTTATTATATATATATTATTTATTATTGTTATTATTATTTTGCCTTAAATTTGCTCTCACTTTCATGGGTACCAGTCTGAATTCACTCCCAATATATCTTGGAGTGTTTTCTTTTGACTCTGGGGCCTACTCTGGGGGTTCATGTGCTGGGAATCAAGCCTGATTCTCTTGATGGTGGGTGGCATTTCTACTACTGAAGTAACTGGGTACCCCAGTCTAGCTTTCAGTAAATCCTCAAGTTGAACTGTATCCTGTACATGAGATCTGGACCTTGGTTTGGCAGAGAATAACTGACAAACCAAGCACAAAAATTTGGAAGATTTCCAAATCTTCAATGGAAAACCAAGTAAATACAAAACTATAGACAACTTGCAAAATAACCTTATTAACTCAAATGTCCCCAAAATAACAGAAAATCACAAAGCATGTGAAGATCTAAGCAGAAATGGCCCAGCCAAATGACCAAATCAAAACTCCACAGGGGACACAGAATATGGAACAAATATTCAAGGATACTCATTAAAAAATAAAGGATATCAGGAAAACACAAAAAGAGCATTAAGAAGAATTCGAAAGAGTAAACAAGAAAAAAGGCAGACCTTACAGAAATTATTTTCTGATTTGGTCTACTATGCTAGAGACCACAATAGCAGATTTGAACAAGCAGAAAGAAGAAAGTGAACTAAAAGAATAATTGAATTAAGAGTGCACAAAACAACAAATGGCAAGAAAGATGGAAAAAAACAGAACTTAATCCTAGGGAAATGACAGACAATAACAGGTGCAGTATTATAAAAATCATCGGTATCCTAGAAGAAGAGAAGAATAAAGGGCTGGGAAAGTTAGTGTAAGTACAATCAAGGAAACTTCCTAACTCTTATAAAAGACATAAATACACAAATCAAAGAGGCCCAATGAACTCCAAATATAATAAATCCAAATGTACCTACTCCAAGACACAGTCAAACTGTCAAATGTTGAAGAGAAACAAAAAGTCGTGAAAGCAGCATGAGATAAGTGATCTACTACTAAGAGGGAAAAGACATAACACAAAACATGTAAGACTGACTTCAGACTACTCAATGGTCACAATGGAAGCAAGAAGGCATTGGTATGATATATTAGATTGTGACTGAGAAAGGCTCCAGGCAAGAATTCTTAATCCTTTAAAATTGAGGAAGAGATTAAAATCTTCAAAGACAAACAAAGATAGAGAGAACTCATTGTGTAGGTCTGAATCTGTTGTGTATCCCAGAGAAGCCAAGTTCTTTAATCCTCACTCAGTATTGTTAGGTGGGGGCATTTTGATTGTGTCCACAGAGATGTGACCCACCCAATTGTAGGTGTTAACTTTGATTATATAGTTTGCATGGAGATGTATGTTCACCCATTCAAGGTGGGGTTGCTGGCTGGCACCCTTTAGGAGGCAACCATTTTGTAAAAAGCTTCAGAACCCACACAGTCAGAGACCTTTGGAGATGAAGAAAGAAAATGCCCCTGGGGGAACTTCATGAAATGAGAACCCTAGAGAGAAAGCTAACAGATGTCACAATGTGCCTTTGCAGCTGAGAGAGAAACCCTGAACATCATCAGCCTTCTTGAACCAAGGTATCTTTCCCTTAGATTGGACATTTCTATAGCCTTGCTTTAATCTGGACATTTCCACAGCCTTAGAACATGTAAAATTGCAGCTTAATAAATTCCTCTTTACAAAGCATTCCATTTCTGGTATATTGCATTTCAGCAGTTTAAAACTAAACACTAGTCAACAAGAGACCTATCCTACAAGAAATACTACAGGAAGTCCTATTAGCCAGTAAAAAAAAAAAGAAGAGGGAGGTGTGGAGGAGGACACAGAATTGAAGAATACCAGTGACAAATTAAAGGGTAAAAAGAGAGAAAAGAAAAAGAATATACAGATCTGACAAATAAAAACTAAAGAATAAGATGGTTGAGCCAAAAAGTGCTTTTACAGTAATCACTTTGAATGTTAACAGACTAAGCTCAACAATTAAAAGACAGAGAATGGCAGAATGGACTAAAAAATAGAATCCATCTATATGCTATTTACAAGAGACACATCTTAGACCCAAGGACACAATTAGATTGAAACTGAAAGGATGGTAAAAGATCTTCTATGAAATCTGTCAACAAAATAAAGCAAGAATAGCTATATTAATATCAGATAAACTGATTTTTAAATGTAAAGACATCATAAAAGACAAAGAAAGACATTACATATTTTAAAAAGGGATAATTCACCAAGAGAAAATAACGATCAGAAATGTTTACACTACCAATCAAGAAGCTCCAAAATCCATAAAGCAAACATTGGCAAAACTGATGGGAGTTACAGACATTTCAACAGTAATAGAGGGAGATTTCAATCTATAGATAGAACAATCAGATAGAGAGTCAACAAGAAAATAGAGAATCTAACCAAGAGGACAAATGAATTAGACCTAAAAGACATATATACAGATCATTACACCCCAAAACACCAGGATATACATTCTTCTCTAGTGTAAATGGAACATTCACCAGGATAGATCATATACTTCGACACAAAGTAAGTCTTTATAAATTTAGTAAGATTGAAATTAACCAAAGCACTTTATCTGACCATAACAGAATGAAAGCGGAAATTAATAATCAGCAAAGTACCAGCACTTTCACAAATATATGGAGATAAAACACCATACTCATAGATGATCTCTGGGTCAAGGAAGAAATTGTTAGAGAAATCAGTAAATATCTGGAAATGAATGATAATGAGAACACAACATATCAAAACTTACAGGATTTCACAAAGTCAGTGCTGAAAGGGAAATTTATTGCACTAAATGCCTATATTAAAAAACAAGAACAAGCAAAACTTGAGGACTTAACTGTTTACCTGGAGAATTTACAGAAAGAACTGCAAACCCCAAAGCAGATAGGAGAAATAACTAAGGTTAAAGTAGAATTAAACTGGCAATAAAATAATAGAATCAATAAAACCAAAACTTGGTTCTTTGAGAACATCAATAAAATCAATGGACCTGTAGCAAGGCTGACAAAGAAAAAGAGAGAGGATGCAAATAAACAAAATGAGAAATAAGAGGGGAGTCATTACCACAAACCCTGAAGAAATAAAAGAAATCATAAGAGGATATTATGAACAACTATATGCCAACAAACTAGACAACTTAGATAAAATGGACAAGTTCCTGAAAACACACAAGCAAGCTACAGTGACTCAGGAAGAAATAGAAGACCTTGACAAACCAATCACAAGTAAAGAGATTCAATCAGTCATCAAAAATCTTCCTATAAAGAAAAGCCCAGGGCCAGACGGCTTCCCAGGGGAATTTTATCAAACATTCCAAAAAGAACTGATACCAATCCTGCTCAAACTTTTCCAAACAGTTGAGGAAAAAGAAACACTACCTAACTCGTGTTATGAAGCTAACATCACTTTAATACCAAAAATAGCTAGAGATGCTATAAGAAAGGAAAACTACAGGCCAATCTCCCTAATGAACACAGATGCAAAAATTCTGAAGAAAATATTTGTAAGTCAAATCCAACAACACATTAAAAGAATTACACACCACAATCAAGTGGGGTTTATACCAGGAATGCAAGAATGGTTCAACACAAGATAATCAAATAATGTAATATAGAACATTAACAAATCGAAAGGGAAAAAGCACATGATAATCTCGACTGATGCTGAAAAAGCATTTGACAAAATTCAACATCCTTTTCTGATAAAAACACTTCAAAAGGTAGGAATCAAAGGTCATTTCCTCAATATGATAAAGGGCATATATGAAAACCCATAGCCAGCACTGCACTCAATAGAGAAAGACTGAAAGCTATCCCCCTAAGATCGGAAACTAGACAAGGATGCCTCCGTCACGACTATTAGACAACATTGTACTAGAAGTTCTAGCTAGAGCAGTCAGGCAGGACAAAGAAACAAAAGGCATCCAGATTGGAGAGATAGACATAAAACTTTCATTATTTGCAGATGACATGATACTGTACTTGAAAAATCATGAGAAATCTACAACAAAGTTACTTGAGCTAATAAACAAATTCAGCAAGGATATAAAACTAAAGTGCAGATACTATAGGGGCTAAGTGTGAGAAATATGAATATGTTGTATTCAAAACAAATTTGAACAAACAAGATTGTGAATTTTAAACTTTTGCTTTATTCTTTATTATTTCTGTTCTTCTACTGGCTTTGAGTTTAGTTGGCCATTATATTTCTAATTTTTAAAGGTGTTAACAAATGAAAAAATAACATTTGTTATGACACAATAATGGAGATTAAAAATATACTCGAGGCATACAACAGCAGATTTGAACGGGAAGAAGAAAGAATCAGCAAATCAAAAGAAAGGGCATTTGAAACCATTCAGTCAGAATAATAGACAGAAAAGAGCAGAAAAAATTGATCAGTGTCTCAGGAACTCGAGTGACAGCATAAAACATGCAAACATACATATCATATGTTTCTGAAACAGAAAAGTGAAAGGAAAAAGAACAGAAGTAATGTTTAAGGACATAATGACTGAAAATATCCCAACTCATATGAAAGACATAAATGTACAAGTCCAAGAAGGGCAACATATTCCAGACAGAATAAATCATAGAATAATTCTGAGACATATACTAGAATAACTCTGAGACATATACTAATCAGAAAGCCAAATGTCAAAGATAAAGAGAATTTCGAAAGTAGCAAAAGAAAAGTGGTCTGTCACATACAAGGGATCCTCAATAAGAGATCCTCAATAAGGCTATAGGTCATCAACTTCTGATCAGAAACCATTTTCTCTGAAAGAGAAAAATTCCCAGCCAAAATTTTTTTATCCAGAAAAATTGTCTTTCAAATATGAGAGAGAGCTTAAAATATTCAGATAAACAGAAACTGAGAGAATTTTTCAAACAAAGATCTGCTCAACCAGAATTACTAAAGGAGATCTGCAGGTTGAAAAGAAAATGGAGGATAGAGTGGCTTGGAGTAGTATGAAAAAAGGAAGATCTTTAGTAAAGGTAAGTAAAAGGTCAAATGCAAAACCCAATAGTATCCTCAATACAAAACTACACTCTTTAATCAGTACACACTTGAACATGTGGGATGTTATTAGTGAAAATCTTGTCTGCTTAGTGAATTGCTAAGAGACTCCATCTTGTTTCTCTTTGTTAGCAAAAGAAACAACTTTTGACTTTGGGCATTATACGTCACGACTAATGAATGCAGGTCGCTAAAGGATGCACTTACTGAGAAGTAGATTGGCAGAACGATGGTGTATGCTTATGATTGAATATTATGTAGCTACAAAAAGTAATGAAGTTGTGAGACATGCAATGATGTGAATGAACCTGTGGGACATTTGGTGAGGCAAAATAAGCCAGAAATGAAAGAACAATTATTGTATGGTCTCCTTTAGAAAATGCTTATAAGAAAACAGGGATGTGTCTCTTATAGCAGACACATTTAGACCAGAGTGGTAACTTATTATTTCTGGATTTTGAGAGGCTGTTTTATATATCTATAACCCAGCATTTAGAGATTAGAATGAAGCCAATCAGGTCAGGATTAAGGTAATTCAGAACACAGGGGTAAGGAAGAAATTGTTTATATTTTAGAACTGTACTACTCTTTGACATCAAAAGAGGAAAGGTTTATTTTGTCTGGAACCTAAATTTTCTATAGCACATAACTGAATTCAATCTGTCTGAATAGCTCATTTAAACAATGGAAACACAAACAGCTCAAAACAAGAATGAGGGCCTTTAATTCAGTATAGTAATGTAATGCCTGGAAACATCCTAGAACATATTCAGTAGATGATCAAAAGTACAGGCAAAGTCCCTTGAGAGATGGGAGAAAAATATGTAACTATTAAACTCTACCACCGGGGAAACCCCTGATACTGTGTCAAACATTATCAATAGGTCAAGCTCTTGATCTTGAGGCTTAACTCTTGTGAAGCTTATGTAGGTAGCGGAGAAGCTTAGCCTACCTATAGGTATGCCTAAGAGTTACTTCTGGAGGACCTCTTTTGTTGCTCAAATGTGGCCTCACTCTCTCTAAACCTAACTCTACAGGTGAAATCATTGCCTACCGCCTAGTGGGACATGACATCCAGGGGTGAAATTCTCCCTGGCAGCACGGGAGGTGACTCCCAGGTATGAGTCTGGCCCTGGAACGATAGGATTAACAATGCCATCCTGACGAAAAGGAGGGAAAGAAATGTGACTGATGAAGTATCAGTGGCAGAGAGAGTTCAAATAGAGTTAAGAGGCTACTCTGGAGGTCACTTTTACACAAGCTTCAGTTAGACATTGCTACCTATTGTAACTTGCCAAGCCCAACCAAAACCATTCCAGCCAATCCTAAAGAACACCTAGAGCATTATACAAGATTCTACAAAGGTTCCATGTACTGGGGTAACTTTTCAGAAACCTACAACCTCTGTTCTAGTTTGCTAGCTGCCAGAATGCAACACACCAGAGATGGACTGGCTTTTAATAAAAGGGGATTTATTTTGTTAGTTCTTCAGAGGAAAGGCAGCTAACTTTCATCTGAGGTTCCTTCTTACGTGGGAAAGCTCAGGATAATCTCTGCTGGCCTTCTCTCCAGGCCTCTGGGTTCCAATAACTTTCCCTGGGGTGATTCCTTTCTGCACCACCAAAGGACTGGGCTGAGCTGTGAGTGCTGAGATGAGGAATGCCAAGCTGCTTAGGCTGTGCTATGTTGTGCTCTCTCATTTAAGCGCCAGCCAATTAAGTCAAACATCATTCATTGCAGCAGGCACGCCTCCTAGCTGACTGCAGATGTAAATCAGCAACAGATGAGGTTCACGTACCATTGGCTCATGTCCACAGCAACAGAACCAGATGCCTTCATCTGGCCAAGCTGACAACTGAATCTAACTACCACAACCTCCATATGGGTCCCTGGACCAGATAAATCCTGAAACCTAGAGGGTCCAATCTCTCCAAAGCATCAGCTAGTTCTATACTATCAACAGCCCCTTCCAACATGAAAAAATTAGAATCGCCATAGCCCAAATACTCACAAAGAGTGGGACAGAAATATCAAAGGTGATGGTAGAGTCATACAGAGAAGGCAGGGTTTAACAAACAAATGTGACTGCTGAACCATTATACTGATATGTCTTTTAGTCTCCAGTATCCTACAGCAGCTAGAAGTAAAAACCTAAAATTGTGGAATTATAGCCCATACCAAACTCTGAAATATGTTCTACAACTAATTGTTGAGCTGTGCTTTGAAATTTATTGCTTCTTTGTGTATATGTTATTTTTCACAAAAAAGAAAAAAGTCAGTTGTGATGAAAAAAAAATATCTATTCCTTCTAGCCTCCTATATTCTGGAATAGAAGGAAAAAATCTGAGATGATGATATGGTAGCCCAAAACAAACTGGGACAGCAATTCCAAGGTGCAAGTGACCTGAGAGAGTCTTCTACAGCACAAAAGGAGAACCTGGTGGAAAAAGCTGAAGAACTGAGATGCAGACAAGTAAAGATCATCCACCTAGGGCAAAGAGCATAATGCATCCCTCTCCAAACAAGGGCCCAGAACCCTCAGGAGTGCACGGATAGGTAAAAGAGGACTTGGAAGTAAGCCAAACCACACTCCTTGAATGTGCAACACCCACATGTGCTGCACCCACCTCACAACCCAGGATGCCCAAGCATCCCACGCCCCCAAGCCCCACCTCCACGCACCTCCATGCACAGAAGCTCTGCCCCCCAGCACCCAAAGCATCCACACCCCTCCACCCCAGTGACTCGCACATTCTTGTCCTGCTCCTTTCTCCCATGCACACCCCTCCACCCCAGTGACCCACACATTCTTGTCCTGCTCCTTTCTCCCATGCACTGGCTGGCCCCCAGCACAGGAACACACCCTCGCCCTGCCCCCAACATGTAACCCATGCACCCACACCCCACCCCTTGCCCAAACTCCCCCACAGGCTCTCTACTGCACATCTGTGTCACATATACCCACCCCCGCCCCAAGCACATGCACAACTCCACCCAGGGCCCCTGCACTGTACCTAGCTCATATGCACACCCACACACATCTGCCTCACAAGTGTACACCGAGGCCAGGTTCCCCACTGCCCCCACTACACTCACACGTGCACCCCACCACTCCCATGACCTGCATCCCACCCCCATGCAGATGTGTATCTGGGTCACATACCCACTGTCATGGTTAGGGACACGTGTCAACTTGGCCAAGTTGTGGTACCTGTTTATCTGATTGGGCAAGCGCTGGCCTGTCTGTTGCAATGAGGACATTTCATAGGATTAGGTCATGATCACGTCAGCTGCATCCACAGCTGATTCCATTTGTAATCAGCCAAAGGGGAGTGTCTTCTGCAATTAGTGATGCTAAATCTA